>OY856186.1:82471675-82589175 GCA_963693315.1 Diogma glabrata | reverse complement strand
TTATGATATATTTCTGGTCTCATCCCCTAAATCGGTGTGTTTACATATAAAAATGAACTACAAGAAATTTTAGGTCAATCAAATAAAGTTAACCCGTGCCGACTTGAAGTTGAACTTTGGTTCCATTTGAAATCATCGAAAAAAAAGAAAAATTGTTGTTGCACTGTTTTAGATTTTACTCAAACTTTGTGGAATTGTTCTTCAGGGTTCAAAAAATCAAAATTCAAGATAGAGAATTCTTTTTAAGGGAGTACAATATACTCGCTCTATACTTTTTCTTGATTGATAAATAGAGAATCCTTTTTTAAAGAGAGTAGAATATACTCACTCTTGACTATTTCAGAGTGAATCTAAAAATTAAGTCGATTAAATTCTGATTAACAAAGGACCGCGACATCTCGGGCTGAAGGTTTTAACCGCCTAGAGGATTTGTGTTCACGCCGCTTCACATTACTAGCTACTCCGAACTAGCTCTCAACGACAGCAGAGGTAAGAATTTTAAATTTAATTTAACAATTTTTGTTGTGTTTTGTGGAAATAAAATTTTTCTTTCGTATACTACAAGATAGGTACGAACACAAAATTTAAAATTATTACCTAAATTCATACGGTTTTAGTATCCATCAAGTACTACAAGATAGGCTTGAATAACTAATAGTGAAATAAACAAAAAACTTTGGTTCTAAATATAGTTTGGGTCAATTTTTTCGTATACTACTAAATAGGTACGAACCACATAATAGTTTGGAAACATCAGTTTCGTTTATACGGCGTTAGTATCCATCGAGTACTACTAGATAGGCTCGAAAAGCTAAAAATTAAATAAACAAAGCTTTGTCTTTTGAAAATAGTTTGGGTTAATTTTTTTCGTATACTACCAGATAGGTACGAACCAGATAAAAGTTCAGAAACATTAGTTTAGTTTATACGGCGTTAGTATCCATCGAGTACTACTAGATAGGCTCGAAAAGCTAAAAATATAAATAAATTTTTGTGACTTTGTTGATAAAATCCATACGATATGGAAGAAGTTAATAACCAACTAGCACAAATTGTCCAACAACTCAATATGTTGTCGGCAAAACAAGAGGATCAAGACAGACAAATGTCAACGATCAATACCCATCTTGATAAAAGTTTACAAGAAAATGAAGTTAAAAAATGGAATGAAGGAGTAAGAGATTTATTCCGCATTCCAGATCCAATCAAATCTATACCTGCATTTGACGGCAACAGGAAGCAGTTAAATGCATGGTTAAAAACAGTTGAAGACACATTGAATGTCTTCTTACCAATCGTTACTAAGCAGCAATATAATTTATATCTGCAAGCAATTAGTAACAAAATCGAAGGGAAAGCCAAGGACATCCTATGTCTGGCCGGCAATCCCCAAAATTTTGCAGAAATTAAAACAATTCTTATAGAATCTTTAGGGGATAGACAAGAACTTTCCTATTACAAATCCCAGTTGTGGTCTACCAAACAAGGTGACGCAACATCCGTTCATTTTTACTATAATAAAGTAAAAGAAATAATTCAAAATATTAAAACTTTATCGAAGCAAAATCATTTATATAATGCTTCATGGCAAGCTATAAACACGTTTATAGATGAAGACGCATTAGCCGCATTTTTATCTGGCTTAAGAAGGCCATACTTTGGATACGCTCAGGCAGCGAGACCGAAAAACATAGAAGAAGCATACGCGTTCCTTTGTAAATTTAATTCAAATGAAATCATTTCAAATAATTCAAGAAAACCAAATACTAGCCAACAGATGTACGCATCTAATGTAAAAAAACCAAATGTTTTCGAAATACAAAACAAACCCAAACAGTTTAACAGTCTTGTTAATTCAAAACAGCATTGGAAATCAAACAATGAACCAATACCAATGGAGGTAGATCCTTCTTTAAGGTCTAGGCAGCCCTTTAATAAAAAAATTATAAACAATCACGAAATATATCCAAACCCAGATAATGTAGAATATGAAGAAAATAGTTTAGAGAATGAAAACTTGGAAGAATTAATCCCAACAGAGATAAATTTTCGGGAACTTCAGGATTCAGACGCGGAAGGCTAAACTTTTTACCATATCTAATCTTAAATAACACGTACTTAAATAAACAAATTAAAATTTTAATAGATACAGGTGCTAATAAAAACATTATTAAACCTGGTATAATTCCAATTAATTTACTTGAATTACAAACTATATCCGTAAAAAACATACTAGGAGTTCACAACTCAATTAAAAAGAGCAAAATAAATTTATTAGGTAAAAATTTGCCTATACAGACATATCACGAGCTAGACTTCCACCGATTTTTCGATGGAATACTAGGATCACAATATATGGCTGAAACTAAAGCAAAAATAGACTACCAGTCTAACACCATTAGACACTAAATAATATAGAATTCAAATTTTTCCGGTATTATCCAACCGAAAACTTTTACAACCACATGGTAATATTTAATACAGAAGAAACTGGTGATTGGTTTGTACCAGAATTCGGTCATTTAAATAAAGATATAACAATCCAACCAGGTCTGTATAAAGCGAAAAACAATAAAACAGTAGTTAAAATTCTTACAAACGATCCGGATCCGCCGAATTGTTTACCCAAATTAGAACTAAAAATAAATAATTTCGAAACATTAAATCCTATACCTATCTTTAACAATTCCATTATTAGTATAGAAACGATCAAAGGTTTAATTCGAACCGATCACCTAAACAAACATGAGCTAAAATCACTTGTTAAAATTATTTACAAAAATCAAGCAGTGTTGTTACGGCAAAACGAAAAACTGTCTACTACTAACATAATTAAACATAGAATTCAAACAAAAGACGAAATGCCAGTTTATACTAAAACGTATAGATATCCTCACGCTTTTAAACAAGACGTCGAGAATCAAGTACAAGAGATGCTTGACAGCGGTATAATAAAAAATTCTAATAGCCCTTACTCGTCACCTATTTGGGTGGTCCCAAAAAAAGAAGACGCATCTGGCACACGAAAGATACGAGTTGTCATAGACTACCGTAAGTTAAACGAGAAAACAATAGACGATAAGTTTCCCATACCTCAAATTGAAGAAATTCTAGACAATTTAGGAAAAGCAGAATATTTTACAACATTAGATCTGAAATTGGGATTCCATCAGATACCAATGGATGCCAAGTCGCAAGAAAAAACAGCTTTTTCTACGAATAAAGGACATTTCGAATTTTGTCGAATGCCTTTTGGTTTAAAAAACGGACCAGCTACATTCCAAAGAGCGATGAACGGCGTATTAAATGGTCTCCTAGGTAATATTTGCCATGTTTACCTAGACGATATAATCGTAGTAGGAACAAATCTTGAAAATCACATAAATAATCTAAACATAGTTTTGAAAAGATTATCACAATTCAATTTGAAAATCCAACTAGACAAATGCGAGTTTTTAAAACGCGAAACTGAATTTTTAGGACACGTTATAACTCAAGACGGTGTAAAACCTAATAAAGATAAAATTAGAAAAATTTTAGATTGGCCATTACCAAAAAACCAAAAAGAAATTAAATAATTTCTCGGTCTTTCTGGGTATTATAGACGATTCATTAAAGATTATTCAAAAATTGCTAAGCACATGACGAAATATTTGAAAAAGGATATACCATTGGATCGAACAGATCAAGAGTATATCAAATCATTTGAAACATTAAAAAATACAATAGCAACCGATCAGGTACTTGCCTACCCTGACTTTAACAAACCATTTATTTTGACAACAGACGCATCCGAATTTGCGTTAGGTGCAGTTCTCTCACAAATTCAGAACAATGTTGAAAGACCGGTAGCTTTTGCATCTAGAACACTTAATAAAACTGAAACAAATTATGCCGTCAATGAAAAAGAGGCATTAGCAATAATATGGGCGGTAAAAAAATATCAGCCATACCTTTACGGTAACAAATTCACGTTGATAACTGACCACAAACCTTTAACATTCATAAAGTCATCCGAAAAAAACTCTAAAATTTTAAGATGGAGACTTGAATTGGAAAATTACGAATACGATGTCGTATACAAAGAAGGAAAAGCCAACGTCGTAGCAGATGCACTTAGTAGAATGCCTTCTACATCTAAAACCAATGAACTCAACGTTAATGAAATTTTGGTTAATCCTATTCAAGAGCAGCCAGAAGTTGTAGCAAATCCCGCAAGTGATAGTAGCGATTTAGAAACAGTTCACTCTGCAGAAACTTCTGAAGATTATTTTATCCATTTTTCCGAAAGACCTATAAATTATTACAGAAATCAGTTGATTTTTAAAATTTCAAATGTCGACACAATCATCACAGAAGATATTTTCACAAATTTCAAAAGAATAATCCTATCAAAAAAATCATTTCAGCTAGATGATATAACTAATTTCATTAAAAATTTCCATAATGGCAAACAATCAGCAATTCTTGCTCCTGAAGAATTGTATTTCAAAATCCAACAATCTTTCAGAGAAAACTTTTCAGAACATGGTCATTTAGTTTTCGTCACTAGAATGGTCGAAGATGTTACAAACATAGATCGCCAAAATGCAATCATTGTTAAAGAACATGAAAGGGCACACAGAGGTATAAAAGAAGTGGAAAATCAAATCAAGAGATCATATTTTTTCCCAAACTTACTAAGCAAAATTAAGAGCCATGTCAACACATGTACTATTTGCAACGCTCATAAATATGATCGAAAGCCCTACAATATAAAAATTTCTCCAAGACCAACTACAAAAAAACCACTGGAAAGAGTTCATATAGACATTTTCAGTATTAATAAAGTCAGTTTTTTGTCAATTATTGATTCATTTTCTAAGCACCTTCAAATGTTGCCTATAAATACTAAAAACCTAGTAGATGTTACTGGTGCACTCACAAAGTATTTTACCCTTTTCGGTATCCCCAATACGATAGTTTCAGATCATGAAACAACATTTCAATCAATACAATTTAAAGAGTATTTGAATAGACTAAATATTCGATTGGAATACGCCTCTTCCTCTGAGTCGAACGGTCAAATCGAAAAGACTCACGCCACTTTAATCGAAATATTCAACACGAATAAAAACAAAATTTCTAATTCTAATACTCCACAAGCCATAGAACTATCAGTGGCACTATATAACAATTCTGTGCATTCATCTACTGGCTTCACGCCAAATGAGGTAATCTTCAACCAAACTAATTTAATTAACCCACAAGAAATTTATGCACAGGCAAACATAATTTTTAAAAATGTAATCGATAATTTAGAATCAGCAAAGAATAAAATGTTAAAACAAAATTGTAGAAAAGAAGAACCCCCAGTTCTAAAAGAAAATCAAGTAATTTTTATAAAACCTAATATAAGAACGAAAGCTCTTCCTAGAGGAATCGAAACAAAAATTAAAGATGTAACATTTAAAACATTTAAAAATAATAGAAATATAAAAAGAAATAAAAACAAAATTAAAAGAGTCAAAAATACAATAAATTAAATTTTATTTTCATTTCAGAAAAATGATTTCAAAATTATTAATTTTCGTTGTTCTAATTCAATGTTACAAATTTCAAAAATTAGAAATAAGAAATTTATATAATGATCCAATTCTTTTGATTAAAAATAATGATTGTAAATTACAAGTGGGCAATATCAAACTAATACACCCAATAAATCTTACTAATTTAGAAATTACTGTAAAGACTATAAATAAATTTACAATAAATAAAATTGATGATAGATTAGAACTAAATAGAATTGTAGAACAAAAATCTAGAAAATTAAATGATAACTTTTATCAAATTAAGCCTATTAAAAGTACTAGACACAAACGATGGGATGCTTTAGGGTCAGCTTGGAAATGGTTAGCCGGTAATCCAGACGCTCAAGATTTAGAAATTATCAACGGCACAATGAATGAGTTAATAAGTCAAAATAATCAGCAGTTCCAGATGAATGATAAAATAAACCATCGAATACAATTGATCACTGAAACGGTAAATAGGGCGCTAGCAAATACAACTATGGTCAACAAGATAGCGCTAACTGAAATTGAAATCATCGCTACAATTATAAACATCGATACCATAAATGGCATCTTGGAAGATATTCAAAAAGCAATAATAAGGACAAAAGCAGAGCTAACAAGTAATAAAATTTTAACAATAAAGGAAATACTTCTGATAAAAGATTTATTAGTTAACCAAGGCGTAAACATTTCATTACCTGATGAAGCATTACAATACGTCACACCTAAAATAGCAATAAACGATGAGACACTGCTTTACATATTACAGATTCCAAAACTAGAAAAGCAAACCTCTACAGCAATGATGATTATTCCATTAAATATTAATAATACGTTAATCAAAGAATATCCACATCATCTTATCAAATCTAATCAGATATTATTCACAACTACCAACTACAAAAGTTTTGTACAAAAGCATGCTGATATACAAGAATTTGAAGATAGCTGTGTTGAACCGTTGATAATGGGTACCGAGAGTCATTGTAATGTGACTTCAGAAAAAGATACAACAATGCAATTCATCGCAGAAGATAAACTTTTAATTAACAACGCTAAAAATGAAACACTGTCTTCAGACTGTGGACCAAGTAATCGAAAATTGAATGCAAACTTCCTAATTACATTCTCAAACTGTTCAATTTCATTCAATAATAAGAAATTTCAGTCATACGAGATAAGAAGTGAAATAAAAGAGATTCAAGGAGCATTTCACAATATTCAAGCTACTCGTCAATTAATTTCAAGTATCAATATTGACGATATTGTCCAAGGAAACATTGAAAATCGAAAACAACTAAAGCATGTTTATCTAAGACAGATTGATCACCAGAACTGGATTTGGTCATTATCAGGAAGTATATCTATTTCTAATAAATTTATTTTAATAAATGAAACACTTGTTTGTATTCCGCAAATTGATTAATTTGATTAATTAATTTGCGGAATACAAACAAGTGTTTCATTTATTAAAATAAATTTATTATTAATAATGTTTCGCCAAGTGCCAACATTAACCTCAATAAATACTATATCTATTTCGACAATTGGGATAGTATTATTATGCATCTATATTGGTATTCAGCGCTATTCATCTAAAACAACAATAAAATTTGAAAAATCAAAAAATTCAGCAAAGGAAACATCAGACATTGAAAAAATTTCAAGCCATTTAGCAGCTTTGGGAATAAAACCAATGGTCGAGGACGCCCATTCTTTACCCCCCGGAGGAGTTATATTACCAGTCTCACAATGAGATAAGCTGATTAATCACATTAATCATTTATCATACAACATTCCATTCCCATGGTTTGTGAGGTGTCAAATTATTATTATAAAATTTAAATAAAATAAAATGATTAGCTTTGCATTGTTACTGAAATCTAATATTAAGAAATAATTTACTTTTTAAGGAAAATTATATTTAAAAGTTAGTTATTAAGATCAACTCAATGTTTAAGGTTGTTTAAATATCATTGAATAAAAATAAAATAGTTTTTTTTGGTTTATGTGTAACCACAACCTATAATTATATACATATATATATATATATATATATATATATATATATATATATATATATATATATATATATATATATATATATATATATATATATATATATATATATATATATATATATATATATATATATGTATATATATAAATATATATATATATATATATATATATATATATATATATATATATATATATATATATATATATATATATATATATATATATATATATATATATATATATATATATATATATATATATATAATTATAGGTTGTGGTTACACATAAACCAAAAAAAAACTATTTTATTTTTAATTAATTTTTATTTAATGATATTTAAACAACCTTATACATTGAGTTGATCTTAATAACTAACTTTTAAATATAATTTTCCTTAAAAAGTAAATTATTTCTTAATATTAGATTTCAATAATAATGCAATCCTAATCATTTTATTTTATTTAATTTTTATAGTAATAATTTGACACCTCACAAACCATGGGAATGGAATGTTGTATGATAAATGATTAATGTGATTAATCAGCTTATCTCATTGTGAGACTGGTAATATAACTCCTGCGGGGGGTAAAGAATGGGCGTCCTCGACCATTGGTTTTATTCCCAAAGCTGCTAAATGACCCGAAATTTTTTCAATGTCTGATATTTCTTTTGTTGAATTTTTTGATCTTCCAAATTTTATTGTTGTTTTAGGTGAATAGCGCAGAATACCAATATAGATGCATAATAATACTATCCCAATTGTCGAAATAGATATACCTCCTGATAATGACCAAATCCAGTTCTGGTGATCAATCTGTCTTAGAAAAACATGTTTTAGTTGTTTTCGATTTTCAATGTTTCCTTGGACAATATCGTCAATATTGATACTTGAAATTAATTGACGAGTAGCTTGAATATTGTGAAATGCTTCTTGAATCTCTTTTGTTTCACTTCTTATCTCGTATGATTGAAATTTCTTATTATTGAATGAAATTGAACAGTTTGAGAATGTAATTAGGAAGTTTGCATTCAATTTTCGATTACTTGTTCCACAGTCTGAAGACAGTGTTTCATTTTTAGCGTTGTTAATTAAAAGTTTATCTTCTGCGATGAATTGCATTGTTGTATCTTTTTCTGAAGTCACATTACAATGACTCTCGGTACCCATTATCAACGGTTTAACACAGTTATCTTCAAATTCTTGTATATCAGCATGTTTTTGTACAAAACTTTTGTAGTTGGTAGTTGTGAATAATATCTGATTAGATTTGATAAGATGATGTGTATATTCTTTGATTAACGTATTATTAATATTTAATGGAATAATCATCATTGCTGTAGAGGTTTGCTTTTCCAGTTTTGGAATCTGTAATATGTAAAGCAGTGTCTCATCGTTTATTGCTATTTTATGTGTGACGTATTGTAATGCTTCATCAGGTAGTGAAATGTTTACGTCTTGGTTAACTAATAAATCTTTTATCAGAAGTATTTCCTTTATTGTTAAAATTTTATTACTTGTTAGCTCTGCTTTTGTCCTTATTATTGCTTCTTGAATATCTTCCAAGATGCCATTTATGGTATCGATGTTTATAATTGTAGCGATGATTTCAATTTCAGTTAGCGCTATCTTGTTGACCATAGTTGTATTTGCTAGCGCCCTATTTACCGTTTCAGTGATCAATTGTATTCGATGGTTTATTTTATCATTCATCTGGAACTGCTGATTATTTTGACTTATTAACTCATTCATTGTGCTGTTGATAATTCGTAAATCTTGAGCATCTGGATTACCGGCTAACCATTTCCAAGCTGACCCTAAAGCGTCCCATCGTTTGTGTCTAGTATTTTTAATAGGCTTAATTTGATAAAAGTTATCATTTAATTTTCTAGATTTTTGTTCTACAATTCTATTTAGTTCTAATCTATCATCAATTTTATTTATTATAAATTTATTTATAGTTTTTACAGTAATTTCTAAATTAGTAAGATTTATTGGGTGTATTAGTTTGATATTGCCCACTTGTAATTTACAATCATTATATTTTATCAAAAGAATTGGATCATTATTTAAATTTCTTATTTCTAATTTTTGAAATTTGTAACATTGAATTAGAACAACGAAAATTAATAATTTTGAAATCATTTTTCTGAAATGAAAATAAAATTTAATTTATTGTATTTTTGACTCTTTTAATTTTGTTTTTATTTCTTTTTATATTTCTATTATTTTTAAATGTTTTAAATGTTACATCTTTAATTTTTGTTTCGATTCCTCTAGGAAGAGCTTTCGTTCTTATATTAGGTTTTATAAAAATTACTTGATTTTCTTTTAGAACTGGGGGTTCTTCTTTTCTACAATTTTGTTTTAACATTTTATTCTTAGCTGATTCTAAATTATCGATTACATTTTTAAAAATTATGTTTGCCTGTGCATAAATTTCTTGTGGGTTAATTAAATTAGTTTGGTTGAAGATTACCTCATTTGGCGTGAAGCCAGTAGATGAATGCACAGAATTGTTGTATAGTGCCACTGATAGTTCTATGGCTTGTGGAGTATTAGAACTAGAAATTTTGTTTTTATTCGTGTTGAATATTTCGATTAAAGTGGCGTGAGTCTTTTCGATTTGACCGTTCGACTCAGAGGAAGAGGCGTATTCCAATCGAATATTTAGTCTATTCAAATACTCTTTAAACTGTATTGATTATAATGTTGTTTCATGATCTGAAACTATGGTATTGGGAATACCGAAAAGAGTAAATACTTTGTGAGTGCACCAGTAACATCTACTAGGTTTTTAGTATTTATGGGCAACATTTGAAGGTGCTTAGAAAATGAATCAATAATTGACAAAAAACTGACTTTATTAATACTGAAAATGTCTATATGAACTCGTTCCAGTGGTTTTTTTGTAGTTGGTCTTGGAGAAATTTTTATATTGTAGGGCTTTCGATCATATTTATGAGCGTTGCAAATAGTACATGTGTTGACATGGCTCTTAATTTTGCTTAGTAAGTTTGGGAAAAAATATGATCTCTTGATTTGATTTTCCACTTCTTTTATACCTCTGTGTGCCCTTTCATGTTCTTTAACAATGATTGCATTTTGGCGATCTATGTTTGTAACATCTTCGACCATTCTAGTGACGAAAACTAAATGACCATGTTCTGAAAAGTTTTCTCTGAAAGATTGTTGGATTTTGCCATATAATTCTTCAGGAGCAAGAATTGCTGATTGTTTGCCATTATGGAAATTTTTAATGAAATTAGTTATATCATCTAGCTGAAATGATTTTTTTATTCGCCTGCTGATTAAAGTGTTACTTTATTACTGTGATTTGCGGCTTTAAAGTATCACTTTTCAACTATTTATTTTGTTGTTATAGCTACGTCCAAAAAAGTAAAAAGCATTTGTATTTGTTTAAATGCTATGAAAAATAAAAATTTTTATCAAAGCAACCCTTAAATTCAAAATTTCATTGTCCAATTAAAATAGTTGTTATCATTTGATGTCATAGCTACACAATACATTGGAAAAAATAATAAATATTTTGTCAAAGGTTACTTGTTCCACATATTTTTATTTTAACATTTATGAAAATTTATAATTTTAATTTAGAATAAACCAATTTTCTTAAAATATTTTGCTTGCGGCGAATAAAAAATAGTATATGATGCACGGCAGAGGTGAGAAAAGAACGTTCTTCGCTAAGAAACAAACGTTTCCCATATAACGAGTGTTTTTATATATTCGTGTTCTTTTGTATTCTCATTTTAAAACAAATGAAAACAGTGAGAGAATTTTTAAAATGTTTCTGTTTGTTTTTATTCTGTTTTGTTTATTCTCTATATTCGAATGGTTTAGTTAAAAACAGGAATAGAGAATTATGCGAATAGAAACGCAAATGTATTTGCGAATATATTCTTAGAATTGGGATTATTTTTTTCGGGTTAAAAAAAATAAAATTTTATACGTTTTTTTTGTATTAATACTTTACTAACTCGAAGTTTATATTTATTAAATCAATTTAAAATTTTATTTTTGGACTTTTATGTTATGCGGAGTTTAATACTAAGAATAATTTTAGTCTGTCTTTGGACCGAAAAACAACGAAATGTTGAACACTACTTGGTCGAGATTCAAAATTTTTACGCCGTTAAATTCTAGGGTTAGATCACTAGATTGCAAATGCATCAAAAATTTGGGTTGATAAATCGTTTGGTTTATTCAATGTTTTTTAAATAAAAATGAATCGTTTCATTGTATTTATAAAAAAACGCAACAGATTAGCTGGAATTAAACTCAAGCATTTAATGTAATGTGATAATATATTTTGTTGTTTACGACATCGCATTTATGTTTTGTATTGGTTTTCTTTTACTTCTCTAGCTAGAAGTAAACAAACACCCTCTCACCTTTCATGAAGTAAATACTAAACCCTTCGTACAAACCGAAGTCCTGACACCTCGTAGCAACTTCCTACCCTTACCACCATTTGTCAAAAGAAAATAGAGGTATTCTTTGAAATAGAGCTTGAAAATAAAAAAAATATTTAATTCTAAATTCATTAGGTCTTTTTTAACAAGCAAAAATATCATTTCAATATAAAATAATTAATTATTTATACTAGTAGTTATTACTCATGGGTTATTATTTTGAAAACGTACATCGAAAAAAAACAACTATTTTTAAAAAATCTGAAATTTTGATATATTGTTGGCATTGACGAAAGGAAAAAAGTAATTTCTGCTTTTATTTTTTGTGTACTCTGAATCGGAGTTATGCGCGGTTGAATTTTTGAGGCTACGTAGTTTTGGTAATGGTGTCAATGTTTTGTTAATAGATCCCATAAATTTCATGTGATTTACGTATGTTTTTGCACATAGGGAGAAAAATTATTGAATAATCGAAATATGTAAGTTGGAAATTAATAATTTTTCTCTTTTCCGCTAGGCGGCGCGTAAAACCTTGGTTTACTTCAAAGCTCATATCTCAAAAAGCAGCTTTTTATTTTTTTGGTTTTCACAAATTTTAAAGTAAACATATGCAGCTATGAAATTAAGAAATAAAAAGTCAGCAATTTAATATGGATTTTTTCTTACGATTTTTTAAAGTTTGGTATATGAAAAATTCACATGTGTTTTTTTATTAAGTTAATAATCCTGTACTAAATGTGGATCTAATAAATTACACATTTCATATTTTAACACCTGCAATAAATTTGAACCATTTTCTGTGCGGCTAAATGGTTAAAAACTTATTAAAAATTAATTTAAGTTAAGTGGTAAAATAAAGGAATTTAAATTATTAAAAGGGTCTGTAAAATGTTTATTCATTTTAAAAAATGTCTATTCAGCCCCTTTTTACTAATTAAAATCTCATTAGACTCATAATTTTAACATTTAAAATTTCTAATGACGCCCACAAACGGTTTTTGGAACAAATTATACTTGCATCCAATCAAAATACAGTGAAATTCACTTATAACGCCCTCGGTTATAACGACATTTCGCCTATAGCGTCATGAAATCAAAGTAATGGTTGAACTTGCCTTTGTTCCTATATAAAAATATTCGCTTAAAACGACTTCGGTTATTACGACATTTCTGATATAGCGACCAATTTTGCAATAAAATTTGTACAGATTGATGCACAGATTGTTTGTTTATTGCGACCGATAAGTTCAAATATAAAAACGTTTTTTAGATATGAGAAAAAATAGTTGTGATATATCAATCACAATTGGTGGTTTTTATCCTCTATATCTTTCCATTTTGGTGGTTTGGTTTACATTGTCGCAGTTTTAGCTCAGTTGATAAGGCGCTAGGTAGCCTTGTAACTCAAGGAAACCTGTTTCGATTTTCGACGGAGATCACTTTCCCTTTACATTATTCAGAATGTGTGTTTTCAGGTCTGCTCGTTAGTTAATCGTGAATATACCGTATTAATCTCTGAATGTATAGTAAAAGATAACGTTTAACATGTTATCTGGGATATTCAAAGCTATTGATTTATAAATGGTGGGATGCAATGATTAATATGTTGATTTGATTCATAAAAAACTATAAGCACCATATGGAATAACAAACATTTCATTTAAAAGGCGTATGAATTACAAGGAATAAAACAGAAAAATTGGGAAGATTTGCGAAGTGTTGTTGACAGAGTTTAAGGAACAGCGATTCAAAAACTATTGCAATATCTATTTAATATTGCAAAAGTAAACAGAATTAGTTGGATCGCCGCTAAATTCTGAATTCAAATGTATGGAAATCTGAACTTTTTGCTTCCGTAAGAGACATATATTGCGGTTGGGTGCATGGCGGGGTGGGATTTTTGATGGATGAGCAAGTGTTGATGGAAGTGCATGTGACAAATTCCTAACAATCAGCGTAGTCGAAAATACTCGACGGCTACAAATAAAATTTACAACGTCGACAAAACGGGTCTGTTTTATAAAATTACTCCAGAAAAAAAATTTAAATAATAAAAATGTGTAAATTGAGAGCGAATGAATGGCTTGTGATAGAAAAAAGTAAATCACCCAGGTTATTTAGAAGCATTAAGTCTCTACCGCTGGATAATACAGAAAATACAAAGGCCTAGATGTCTTCTAATATTATTAAATGTTTTAAGAAAATGAAACACCGAGTTAAAGAAAAATTAACTGTTGGATAATTGCCCTGCACATCCTCACTTGAAAAATCTAAAATTTATGGGGATTATGCCACTAAACACGTCATCTGCTCTTCAGTCGAAGGATAAGGGTGTAATAAAAACTTTTAAAAATCACTATCGACAGAATTTTTAATAAAAATTGTTAGAAATGACAATGGCCAAAGCACAACTCTTTCTAATTGGTAGATGCTATCCAACTAGAAATCGTTTTAGTAAGTGAACGTCGTATTTCAATTGACTTAGACATGCTGAATTCTTGCAAGTTGATGATGATGATAATACAGACGCTGTGAGCTACGATGCTGATGATGATATTCCACTAATGGGATAGGCCAAGTTTTGCTCCTCGATAACAACTTCTTTCAGGGGTGATGAAAATTGGGAAATTTTAATCATTTATGATAAATTTTTATTCACAGATGAAGAGCCCACATTAAAAGATACTGTCGACGATATTATAAATTTACCTAATATTAACGTATACGTTGACGTATAGAAGATATTTAAAATAAACCTGTGTATACCATAAATTTTTCTCCTCCAACAATTACAGAAACATACGACGCCTTATTAACCCGCCATTAAATTGATTCTGATAAAAAATTAAGCTCCTCGCATATTACGACATTCGGATGTAACGACGGATTTTGATGTCATTTTCAATGTCGTTATAAGCGAATTACACTGTATATTAAATTGTACCTACCTAATTTTTGTACCTACCTAATTGTACCTACCTAATTATATTCCAAAATATTTAGAAGACATAACGTTTAGAAAAGATAATAATAGAAATGCCTTTCAAATTTTGCAGTAACTTGTACGGTCTCAAAAATCATAAGCGGACATCAAAAAATGTGAAACTGGTCACACCAGCTGTTATTAAAAAATCTGCGAACCTAAATTTTACTTTGCGTGATGACCAGTTTATATGTGAAACATGTCGCACTTATATCTATAAAAATAAGGTAAATTTAATTATTTTATTAAAATGAATAAAAATTCATATGCAACTAATATTTTCTATACAGCAGCTTTCATGTTCGGAAACTATCGATAGTGAAATTATTTCTATAAATCAGGATGTTGAAAATGTTCCAACGAACGAAAATATTAAAATACCTCCAGAATCTTAAGATCCATCACCAGTTTCGGTTGATACTATATCTCCACCAGTTCTTGAACTACTTCATGACACTTTAGAATATATTAACAATGTTCTTGGAAGGTTAGCCGTATCTCCTATCAAAAACATATTACAACAGGAAGTTATAAAAAAATTGCAAGTGTCACATCGGCAATAAGTCAAAGAATATTTCAAGGAGTTTCAGTTAAAGTGTTATCACCAAAGGAGGAATGTGAATATACATCATGGCTAATGAACTTTAAAAAGGAATTTAAAGATGCCAGCTCTAAATCAAAACAAGCGTTTTTGTTGACAACTCTACCACGTAAATTTTGGTCAAATCAACGTATCGAGAATACTCAATGATAACGCAAAATGAGATACAAGCTGCACATTTCAATAAAGTTCAAGCCACAATCCACCCAATCGTAGTTTACTACAAATCATGTAATGATAAACTAGAGGTCTTATCTTTGGTCATTATATCTGATCATTTAATGCATAACACAGTTGCAGTTCATAAATACCAGAAAAGGTGTATTGAATTCATTGAAAAACAGCAAGAAATATATCCATCAAAAGTATCAAAAAAATTTCATATTTTACTGATGGTTCAGCAGCTCAATATAAAAATAAGAAGAATTTCATAAATTTCTGCAAATTGATGATTTTAAAATACCTGCAGAATGGCATTTCTTTGCAACTGCCCACGGAAAGGATCCATCCGATGGGATTGGAGAAACACTTAAAAGAGAAGCCCGGAGAGCTTAGCTTAGAGGAGAAAAAATATCAACAGCAAGGGAATTATTTGAATGGGCGGAAATTTGATCGAAAAAAACCAACCACGTTATGAAGTTTTCATATGTGTCTTCAGGAGATATCGAACTACAGGAGCAATTTCTTTCAATGCGGTTTTCGGACATTAAAACTATAAGTGGAACTCAAGGATTCCACTGTTTTTTTACCGGATAACACTACACCCGATAAAATAATTGCCAAAATGTTTTCTTTTTCTGATAATCATAAATATTTCAATTTAAAGGCAAAAAGAATTATATAAATTAATTTTTTAATGTATTTATTTATAATATTGATTAAATTATAATGTTAATAGAAAAAATGTTTTTTTAATGTTTTTTTCTAATGTTAGTGTTGGTGATGTTGAAATTATAACAAAATCTTCGATCAATGAGATCTCCTATTCTTATTCTGAATAAAAACCTGTTTCTCAATCAGAAATACACAGAAAATGGTTTAAATTTATTGCATGTGTTAAAATATGAAAAGTTTAATTTATTAGATCCACATTTAGTACAGGATTATTAACTTAATAAAAAAACACATGTGAATTTTTCATATACCAAGCTTTAAAAAATCGGAAGAAAAAATCCATATTGAATTGCTGACTTTTTATTTCTCAATTTCATAGCTGCATATGTTTACTTTAAAATTTGTGAAAAACAATAAAAAAAAAAGTGACTTTTTGAGATATGAGCTTTGAAGTAAAGCAAGGTTTAACGCGCTGCCTAGCGGAAAAGAGAAAAATTATTAATTTCCAACTTACATATTTCGATTATTCAATAATTTTTCTCCCTATGTGCAAAAATATACGTAAATCACATGAAATTTATGGGATCTATTAACAAAACATTGACACCATTACCAAAACTACGTAGCCTCAAAAATTCAACCGCGCATAACTCCGATTCAGAGTACACAAAAAATAAAAGCAGAAATTACTTTTTTCCTTTCGTCAATGCCAACAATATATCAAAATTTCAGATTTTTTAAAAATCAAAAATTTAAAAATCAACAAAAAAATGTACGTTTTCAAAATAATAGCCCATCAATTATCATACATAAACTAAATAATATTGGTGCGTGCGATTTAACTGAAGTAACTGAAAAAACAACAACAATTGCATATAATTTTTCATTTGTTTCAGTTGCTTCACTCAAAACGAACACGAATATCGATTGATATCGTCCTCAAATCGCAGTTTTTCGTTTTTAATCAACAAGGGAAATAGTAAAAAAAACTAAGAAAATGTTATGATTATAAAGCGAATAGGAAGAATAAAAGAAATAAAATAAAAACGACAGATATTTTAAAACACGAGTGCTGGAGAATATAAAACATTCGAATGAAAACATTTCTCTTATTTCTATTCTTTATATATTCGTATTTTTTCCTTAATAAAAAAAAGGAATAAATGCGATTGGATTTTCAAAACATTCTTAAATATTCGTTCGAAGAACGTTTCTTCTCATCTCTGAAAGGCACCTTCCCTTGGACGATTTAACTTGAACTTTGATTCAAGGAGAATCAAGTAAAACAATTATATTTAAAAGTAAAACTTAAAACTGATTTTGTATTTAATAATGACTTGTTTATATACAAAAATAATTTTGACATTACACTAACAAAATTTAATAAAACAAAAACAAAATAAAATAACCAATATAAAATCTCGACGTTAGCTTAAAATTAATTAGAACAATTATTTGTTATACTTATTTTGATGTTGCAAAATACAATGAGTATTCCCTAAATACATACATATAATATTAAAAGCTGTTAATTTGAGAAACATTTTGCCTGAATGGATAAAATTACGTTTATATCCGCGGGAGTTGATATAACTTTTGCCTCAGTCATATTAAATTTTTGTAATAAGTTTTGTATATTGACTGTTGTGTTATTTCTATTATTTTATTTTTTCTATTTCGGTTAATTTCCATTCCAACATAATAGTTTTCTTCACCGTATGTAATTTCAAAATTTTCATTCAATTGTTGAATTATGAAATTTATACCCTATTTATTTGACGACAAAATTAAACCAACATCCACATGTAATAGAAGAATGACTTTATCTTCTTCTATTTTACCAATGAAAACACAAGAATCTGCCAAAGATTGTATCAGGCTACATTTCTTTAAAAAATTTGTAAATTTAGAGTTCCAAACTCTTGATGACTGCTGATGCAGCTTCCAAGAAGGTAGTGGATTGTACTGGACTGTATTATTTTGCGAAAATTATTTGACCGAAAACTTGATATCCCTGGATGAGCATCACAATAAAATAGCCTTAAAGTTTGATGAATGTTGTTTTTTTTAATTTGATTCTGGTTGGTGTCTGCAGTCTGCACATATGATGATGTGCCTACGCAAGCATTTGTTGACAAAACTATATATATACATGCACATGTGTATCACCTATGTGAAGTTACCCCAGAATTCTATCTCCGAAAATAAGGATAGTTTCATATGGTAATAATATCGCAAAACATGCTTCTATCATGATATTATATTTAAAATTTATTCTAACACAAACTTATAGGATCTACAACTTTGAAATAAAAATGCTTTAAAATATTCACAGGAAAACATCAAGCATATCATCAATAACATATATTATCTTTTATACCCTTCAAAATAACCATCGCTTTTTACTATATGCGACTCTCATGCTAAATTTTCCTTAAACTCTATCTCTTTGTGTATTATTAAAGCAAATATAAATTTTGTTAATTCTAATAACGAACCTACTAATTGTTGAAAAAGAAATATTTTTTCCAGAATTGTTCTGGATGGTGTAATTTAGAAAACTTTTTCGGAAATTTGAGTAAATTGTCATTTTTAGCAATGTTTAAAAGAGTATTTTTTAATGTAGACACAGAGGCGTGTAATTCAAAATCTAGTAGCTGGACGGAAATTATGATAATTGTTTAAAATATTTAAAGGTTCAGTAATATGTTATATGATTTTTCCATCAGCAAACGTATGAGTCGAGATAAAATTCTCAGAACTTTGGAGTAATTTGTCGCCTTTGAGGGTTTTTTTTATGTAGCGATACAGACTCTCGTAAAGCAAAAACTAGTGGCCGGCTGTAAATTGGGACAATTGTAGCATGTCTGTTCATCTAGTTCCTCATGCCGATTATCTCAACCCTCATGACCAAGAGAGATGTTGTTGTAAAGAGATCGCTATAGGTATTAACCTGCTTTTAGAGCTGTGCTCTACATTACTGTTTGTGGTTAGGAGCCAAGGAAGTCAGCCTTAGCTAACCTCCTTTTCCTTGTTACCAAACCAAAGCAACTTGTCCTCCCATTTTATAATATAATCAATTCTGATTGTTATATAAACTTGTTAATTTGTTAAATTGTAGTTTATTAATATTATGCGTTTTTAGTCAATATCAATGCGACCTCAACAATTTTTTTTAACATTTTAATCTGCTACACTGCATAGTTGCGCAGAACGATAAATTTTCATATAGATAGATAGTTTCGATCTTGATAAAGAAATAACCTAAAAACATTCATACTGATAGAAACTAGGGTTGCACCGATTAATCGGTAGATAATCGGTAATCGGCCATATCGGCCATTTTGCCGATTAATCGGTATCGGCTTTTTTGTCCGATTAATCGGCCGATTGTCAAGACATGCGTTTTTAATTGTTTATTTAATTTTAAACACAACAAATACCAAATTCTAAAACACCATAGTCAGCCATAGTTAAAAACCTTTTTAAAAATGTATAATATTGAGTGAGGGCTGTTTAAAATATGACAAATCTGTCTGAAAATTATATAAAAATTATATAAAAATATATGTTACTTCAATTAAAAGCTCTTTCAAATGACACTTCTCTAAACTGTGTCATGAATGTTGGTTTTACCCATTCATAAATTCTTACATGAGACATCATTGCATTTTTCATTGTAAACTTATTAATTTTTCTATCATTCCGAACTCTAAGTTTTTCAGTCAATCGGAACAATTCGGAACAAAGCGAAAAACACCATGGAAGGACTGCTATTAATCAAAATTATACAAAAAAAACTCGCGGTGTAAATTTCAAAAATAAATGTAAAAATACTGATGTACCGCCCTTTTATTTGATACGCTAGTGGGCTCGGTAAAAAATTTATATTTTTTATACCCTTACATCGCATCCCTGCAAAACAACCACGCCATTTTGAGGTGGACAGCTTAATTTTATACGCATCTTAAATTTCAGTCAGACCCATAGGGTTTGTAGTTTATGAGATACTCGATATAATAGAAAAATCATGTATATGCTTAAAAACATGCAGCATATCAGTCAGAAATATTTCAAAACCAGTAAAAGCATGGTTCCGAGGGCTGAATAGTCTGTAGGGCTAATAATGCGAAGCACCCAGAAAATATCGAAAGTAACGAAAATAAATTTAAAAAGAGTTCAGAACTAGATCTCGGGTACTATATAATCCAATTGGCAATAAAACATTCGTTTAGCTTAGAAACATGAAATATTCACTAAAGCTATTTTTTCTGGACTAAAATGGTCTCAGTCAATACATTATAAAAAGTACAGTTTTTTTCAGATTGGAAAAATTCGATTTGTGTTAAAAAATTCGGTGCAAAGTTTCTCGTTTAATCATTAATGGTGGTGTGGTTCTCGAAGTTTGCCATTCGTGGCTTCTGTCTTATAAATACGTAAGTTTTTATTATTTCCATACCAGAGAACCATGCTTGAAATAATGACAACGAAGTCGTTCTCAAATACATGAATCCAGCAAATGTGACACAGTTTATGGATTGTTTTATCTACAAATGGAAAATAGTTGCCAGAAATTTGCAAAAAGCACTTACAACAGTTACAGAATTTTTTTATTTAAATATTGTCGAACTATAAATTAAAAAAATAAAAGCGACATTTGCATAATAGTTACAAAGCGTCCCGATTTTGGTGGAATTGTTCCGACTTTTAAAGAAAAGTCCCGCGTTCTAATTAATAGTCTAATTAAAAAATTCTTTGTGTAGATTTGTTTTACTCATTTTCATCAAATAATCGGCAGCCGATTAATCGGTATCGGCCGATAAAGAAAGCCGATTAATCAGTAATCGGTAATCGGCAATTTTGCTTATCGGTGCAACCCTAATAGAAACTTTAGTAAATTTTAAACGAAGGATTTGTTATACGGACTAGTACATAGGATTTTTTTTAATTAATCAATTAGTGAATCGTATAGGATAGAAGAGAATGTGGAATAAGTTAGTTTCTTTTGTATTATTTCCGTTCAATTAATTTTTACTATAACGTAATTTTAGTGAAATTATAACACATAACTAAAAAGAACAACCTTAAATAAATTACAGTTGTTCAAAACTTACTGGTTTTACTTGTGTTGTCTCATAATACCTGTATATTGGCGATAAACAGTTGTTAGTACATGAAGGGGGATACCGCGGATAACGTGAATTATCATACTGTAATCCTACTGGCATTTAGGTAACCTAAGGCGAATTGAATTTTATCGCCGTTAACTGTGGCACAATGGCGGGAAATCTAAACTAGTGTTTTATCAGCCATGTTGGAATGTGTCACCGCGTCGGTAAAATTGTGCTAGTTGTTATGATTTACTCTTACATTACTTTTTTTATGTTAAACAATAAATTGTAAGGGAGAATGAAGAGAAATCATTTTTCTCCATTCAGTACGAATAGAACCGTTGAAGCGATAGCATAGTAAAATAAAAAAAAAGTCAGGCAAGTGCGAATATAATTCGCTCGCTGAGGGTTCCGTGTATATAATATGAGAAAAAAACAGTTTTTGTAAGTATAGTTTCAAGTTGGGTTGAATCTTACCCAAAGCTGTTTATGGTGGCTAAAGAAAGCTTCAATAACGCCAGCTTCTGAATTATTTATATTGGAAAATACATTATCAATTGTGGTAGCCTCAACTGTTGTTGGTTCATGAATTTTTCTTTGTAAATTTTTTTGTAGAAAATAGTTTGAGAGCCAGTTTTGAGGATTTTTATTGAAACCAACGGAAAAAACGGAGAAAAAGTGTCGTCAAATTATTTCCAACGAGTGCATTGTTAACACAGTCGAGTGATTTGTCTACTGAACATTGGGGAGATCGGTATAGTATACCAACAGGATTTGTACTTCAGCTAGTTGAACATTCACAATGACTGCCAGCAGAGCTAAACTCAAAGTGATGGTGGCTACTATTTTTCTGTACTGGTGGTACTGTATCAGACTTAACGAAAAGAACAGATCCCCAACCTCGATTAACTTGACTGTAACAATTTTCTAGTTCAACAGTAGTTCAATAGTTCAAAAATTTCAAAAATGTTTGTAATTAGTGATCAACTTCACAGAGAACATTTGCAATGCAACCATATTAAATGATAATCTATCGAATAGCAAACAGGTATCTGGTATGTTATTGCTTAATTTTTCAACCTAACGCCTTTCGCCTGAAGTTTAGTTCATCTGACTTGTTAAACTGTGTTGATCTAATCTGATCTTGTTTGTTCATTTCTTTACTTCGTTTCACTCAATATTTACTATAATATACATTTCCTACAACGTAGTAAAATTTATCCTCTTCTACGATTATTTTACGTGAATAGTCCTTCAAAAACACAATTTTAGAATTTTAATCAAATGAATCAAAACCGAAAAAAACGAAAACTACAAAAAAATTGTTTTGTACTAGAAAAAAATTCACCTTTCATATGCCGAGTGGGGGTCAAAAATTATTTTTTGTCAAAATTTCCACTCTCAACCCCCTCAAAATAACATTTGAAATGATGATCCGACCGCTATAGTTTTCATTCAATCTTTACAACATTGCCCATAACCATGAATATTTTCAAATATTTTTCTTTTGTAATGTTCGAAGTTAAGGGGGAGGACAGGAATTTTTTTTCACATTTTTTAATATAACTCAAAAACTGCGCTTTTGAAAATTACATAAAAAATTGTTTTGGACTAGAACAAAATCAACCTTTCATATGATACTCAACAAGGTCAAAAATAATTTTTTTTCAAAATTTCCACCCTCAACCCCATCAAAATAACATTAGAAATGATGAGCCAACCGCTATAGTTTTCATTCAATCTTTACAACATTTCCCACAACCATGAATTTTTCCAAATTTTTTCTTTTGTAATGTTCGAAGTTAAGGGGGAGGGACAGGAAACTTTTTTCACATTTTTTTAAATAACTCAAAAACTGCGCTTTTTAAAATTACATAAAAAATTGTTTTGGACTAGAAAAAAATCAATCTTTCATATGACACCCCAATCGACTTGGTCAAAAATATTTTTTTTTCAAAATTTCCACCCTCAACCCCCTCAAGATAACATTTGAAATGATGAGCTGACCGCTATAGTTTTCATTCAATCTTTACAACATTTTCCATAACCATGAATTTTTTCAAATTTTTTCTTTTGTAAAGTCCGAAGTTAAGAGGGGGGGACAGGAAATTTTTGTCACATTTTTTAACATAACTCAAAAACTTCGCTTTTGAAAATTGCAAAAAAAATTGATTTATACTTGAAAAAAAATCACCTTTCATATGACACCCCACTCAACAAGGTCATAAATAATTTTTCGTCAATATTTCCACTCTCAACCCCCTCAGAATCACATTTGAAATGATGAGCCGACTGCTATAGTTTTGATTCAATCTTTACAACATTGACCATAATTATGAATTTTTTCAAATTTTTTCTTTTGTAATGTTCGAAGTTAAGAGGGGGGGACAGGAAATTTTTGTCACATTTTTTAACATAACTCAAAAACTGCGCTTTTAAAAATTGCAAAAAAATTGGCTTGGACTAGAAAAAAAATCACCTTTCATATGACACCCCACTCACTGAGGTCAAAAATAATTTTTTTTCAAAATTTCCACTCTCAACCCCCTCAGAATCACATTTGAAATGATGACCCGACCGCTATAGTTTTGATTCAATCTTTACAACATTGACCATAACCATGAATTTTTTCAAATTTTTTCTTTTCTAATGTTCGAAGTTAAAGGGGGGGGGGACAGGAAAGACAATACCCGTTTATGGCAATATCAAAAAAACTAAGCAGTCGAAAAATCATTGAAATTTTTTTTTGAAATATTTTGAACTTTCTCGATTTTTCTAGACCAAACTCGATTCCTTACAAAAAACTTTTGTTTTACTATCTCCTTATCTATGTTCATAAAATATAGATTAAAACAAATATTTGAATTTTTTTGTTATCAGTAGGCGTGGAAAAACACGTTTAAAAACTGTAGAAAATTTCAAGTTGATAGCACTTATAGTTTGTGAGTAAATTGATTATGTAGAAATTCGGACGGACACCGAAGTCTCACCAATAGGGTACCGTTTTTACTTTTTTAAAGTACGGAACCCTAATAAACTAGTACATAAAAAAACCATAAAATTTAGTTTAATTTTAATATAGCAAAATTACAGTCCACATAGGTAATAACATTTGGTCCTTCTATAACCGAATATGGCATTTATAGTGATAGTGGATAATAGTTTAGTGCATAATAATTAGTGGACAATAGTATAAAACAAAAAAAAAGAAGTTTGTACGAAACAAAAATATGGTCGCCATTAGTACAAAATAATATTTATTTAACTCGTCTTCATTAGAAATACATTCGTACATCTTCGTTAGAAATACGAGTATAAGAAATAAAAGTTAAACGAAAAAATCAAATACATGGATGGATAGAATATAGAATAGAACAGAACATACAATTTAGAGCAACATATATACTGTGCATATGGATTGATGGATTTTAGCAAGCATCGTTAGGTAAAACCAAATTTTAGTTTATTACATAAATAAGTGCATTGGAAAGTTTTAAAAAAAGTATAGTCTTATTGTTTTGACAATAACCATTGTAGTAAGTTAAATTAAAATAAATAATTAGAACTTTTCATAATTTATAGGCAAATAAAATAATTTTAATTGAATTTTATTTTATAAGAATATAGTGTTAGTAATTAATTTTAAAATTATATTTAATTATATTAACTTAATAAAAATGGATGAAGAAAAGCAATTAAAATTTAAAGAATTAAAACAAACCAGAAAAGTTCTAAAAACTCAACTAACTCTTCACAGTAAATTTTTAAATAAAATTCCTGATAAACCATTTAACAGTTTAATGTTAAATTTAAGGGTGAATAGATTAAATGAATGTTTTGAAAAATTTGGAGATCTTCATTCTGAAATTTTAATTTTACTGGTATCCTGGCATAACGGCGCGTAGCCCCGTTATATAGTGTTCAAAAATCATCATTAAAATCATAGAATTCTAAAAGTATAATTATTATAAGCTATAAATCCTGTAAGTAACATATGAAATTATTATATTGCATTTCAAATGATTAATTTGAAATAATAAGTTTAGGCGAATAGATACCGTTATTATTATAATATAATTTCTTTTGTAGTTACATTTGAATTTAATTACGTTTTTGCAATAAGTACGATGGATATAGATAACATATCAAGAGCCAAACGATATTGTTGTGCCGTATTTCTCATTACCAATTTTCGATCACTATTTCCTAGAAATACAAACTCTAGATCTTTCTAAAATCGCAATATTAGTTTCACATACCAATAAATTATCTCTAAACCCATTTTCAAAACTGAAATTTTCTTTTAATCTCAGCCGATAGTTTTATAAAGGATAAAACTAATCAAAGCGATGCGGTAGATCGCTCTTCGTGAAAAGAAATAGCGACTACCACTTTTGCTTTATTTACGCTGAACCTAGTAGACATAACTTTAAAAAAAGGATTTGATCTAATGTTGTTTAACATATGTGAACTTATGACGAGTTTTGTAACATAAACTCACCTTTAAATTTTAATTTGAAATAGATTTTGTACAATAAACCGTATACAAAATTAATTAAAACATAAATTTTCGAAAACGATTATTGAAAAATGAAATTTCAACAAGATTACTCAGACGGAAATTTATCATTCTAGTGATTTTTTGATTCAAGCCATCTATTGTAAGTTTAAAATGTAAATAGATAAGACACTTTTTTTTAAAAATAAAAACATTATAATTTAATCTTTTGTAAATATGTATCATTTTATTAAAAATTACTTAAAATTACAATAAATAAAATATTCCTTATTAAAACTAAATTATTTTATTTATATCCGTGAAATATAAAATACATAGCAAATATTCTAATCCATCAATTAACATTTTTTGTTTCTCTTCATTGTACAACACATCCAAAAGTTCAATTACATTTTTATGTTTTAATATGCGATGTAGCTGTATCTCTGTCCTTACATTTTGTTCCACATTTGGAATCCGACGCAATTTTCTTTTTGTTAATATCTAAAGGACATAATACAAAAATATTAGCAATTCGTCCATAACCAAACAATTTAGATTTACCTGCACAGCTCTGGGTCATTCCATGAAAAGTGGACACACCAGTCATTTTTAAAAAAAAATATTTGGTGGCTAATTTTTATTTGACTTTGTTAAAAATATGTTAAATTTTGTTGGCAACAGTGATTTGTTTCAGAAAACTTGTTTTTTTTTGCACATGGCAGTCATGAAAAGACTTGTTGTTTTGTAAGCTGTCAAATTTATTCAAAGTTAAGTGAAATTTGAGGTAAGTTTTGTTTTGTTTTATAAAATGCTAATTCATAAAATAATGTCAATCTTATTTCTTAATATTTCCTGTATCTAAAATGCTAAATATTAGGAAAATTGTTATTATTTAATTAGGGTTATTTTAGGCTTAATTGGAGAGGTATCCAATGTGTAACCTGAGTTACCAAAACATGTAATTTTCTTTCTCATTTGCTTAATAATATTAAATAATACTTCATATAATAAGTTTTCTCTTAAAGAATTGGACAAGGATTTCATTCTTACCAACAAATTATTTTTATTTTGATTATTATTTGTTAAAATTAGAATTGAAATTATGTAACCTGAGTTACTGCATGTTATGTAACCTGAGTTACCATGCAAATCTAGCATCTGATAGCTTTATTCCCCCTCAAAATTCATCCCCTACTTGAATTTTATGTTTTTATTCACATTAGTATTAGACATGTATAGGAATAGTTTTGTTTATAAAATAATTATAGGTCTTTGGTGATGTACAAAATCTCAAAATTCTTTTTCAATAAATATTCGGGAAAGTTTACTTTAAATGTGTTTTTTTCCTTTCTGTTTTATAGTGATATTGTAATGGCATTGACACCAGCTGAAAAGATGAAGAGGAGAAGGGAGAAACTTAAAAAAGAAGGAAAATATGAGGAGTACAAAGCAATTCAAAGAGAAAGAGAAAGAAAGCGGTATCAAAATAACAAGAGAAAATTAAAGATGCTTCCAGGAAAAGCTCAAAGTGAAGATAGAAAGAGAGAAAATAAGAGAAAAGGTTGCCAAATATAGAAAATTAAAAAGTGAAAAGTGTGTTATTCCCAATGAAACTCCTGTATATAAAACTGCATCATCTATGGGTAGAGCTACACACCGGGCTTGCAAAGCATTGCCGAAATCTCCAAGAAAAAAGAAATTAATTGTACGTAAGCTTTTTGAGACATATGGTGATTCTACGACACCATCCCAGCCAGATAAAACAGTGCATCGCAACTGCATAGAATTGGATGTAATCTCAAAAGTAAAAGGATTTTATGAACGAGATGATATCAGCAGACAAGCACCTGGTATAAAAGATGTTGTGACTGTAAGACAAGAGGATGGAACCAAAATTAAAATGCAACTGAGACACTTGAGTTCTTCTATCAATAAAACTCATCAAATGTTTTGTTCGGCATTTGGAGTAATAATAGGGAAAAGCAAATTTGCAGAGCTAAGACCAAATCATGTGATGTTGACAACAAAAAACAAAATGCAACACAGGCAACAAAATGCCTCACAATGTTTGTCTTTGTAAATATCATGAAAACTACATTAATGCAATTAATTCGTTTCATAAATTTGTACCAGAATTTCCTTCTTATAACCATACTTTTATATTGTCGAATATTATCTATGAGGAACCAACAGAAAATTGCTGGTTAAGCAAATGTTCAGTTTGCTTAGATAGTATCCGCCACAAATTGTGTAATGGATAGCCTGGGACGACGTCTGGACGTGGTGTGTTATAGTCTCAGATTCATTAGTTGTCATTTTTACTAACCTGTGTAGCTCGTAATAGATTCTCATCCATCCATCATCAATAGTCATATTTTCTTATAGTCTCCGTAACCCATAGTTTTTTTTTAACCGACTTCTTATTATTTATCTATATAAACATTACTATTTAATTTTTAAACAACGAAGTTTTCAAACCTCCGAACAGCTGTGCGCATTTGTCCAATCGCCACAATAAAAAGAATTAATATCCTAACTTGTTATGCATTCGATTTTCTGTATGGGTATTTTTTTTGTTATCGGATTGTCTTTCCGTTATGGATCTGAATTCCACTATAATAAGTGTTGTAAGTTGTTATTTTGTAATACATCAACATCATACGATCGATTAAACTTACGTTTAATTCATTCTAATTCATTGATGACTCTTATTGATGTGTCGGAAATAATTTGTTTCGCAAAATTACTTTTTTGCAATGGTCAGTATTACAAAGTAGCCACCCGTTTCGTTTTATCAGTATTTAAACAGCTGCGCATATTTGCCAATTCGTCTTGCTATCCTAAAATTATATCTCGCCATCAGCATTGAAAGGGTCTTCGAAACATTATTATCAATACGTATTTTCTTACTGGGTGTAATCCATCCTTTCGAAATTCCGAAAAGTTTTATTACCATTTTCGGCATTGAATTTTGTTATAAATACTGGGTGTAACCTAGCCTTTTTCTCTTAGTTTAATTTGCGATTCACATAGTGCTCGCGTAATCTATTACATTTGGATTTGCGTGTTTGACGTCTGACAGTTCGGAAAGAGATACAAGTAAAATACGGTCGAGTTGTTAAAAAAAATTAAATGTTTTTAGTACGGTTTCTCTTTATTCAAAAAAAAATATATTAATATAACAAAGGAAAAAATAATCTATATGTTTGTGTTGTAATCAGTGCGATATTGTTTTTCCGCTATTAGTGCTGGTCGAGTTGTTATGTGAATTGTTATTATGTACCCGTGTAAGTAGTAAATCTAGTTTGGACTTAATTGTATTTTGAGATATGAAAATCAAAGCCAAGTCGGTAGTAAAATTATAATTTAATCTTTAAGTTTGTTCCATGTTCAGTAACATTGTTTATTACTGTCTATTTATTGATAGTCGAATGTTCATACAAAAATTATTCTTGTAATCCGTAAAAATAACGTTCATGACGTCATTTGTTTTTGGTGTGACGGTAAAATTAACGTAAATGCATTGTGTTGATGGGGAAAATGTTTTATGAGCCCTAAAGAGTTACGGTATGATTCTGGTATCGTCGTGGCGGTTAACAAAACGAGATTTAAACAAACAAAAATATGCTATATGTTAGTGCCGTTAAGTAAGAGACCTTGAAGCTCTGACTATTTATTGCATGTCAGTAGACGGTATAACGAGAACATTCGTTTTTTTTATCTTTTCTGTGCGGGAATTATTTAGTGTGATTGATCTCCAAGTAGTTAAGTAACTGTTTGTATACATATTCTTGGTTATAAATTGTGAACTAAGGAATACTATATACCCACCGAAGTTGAATTGTTTTCAGTTCAACTTATTTTATGTTAAAATATATAAAAACGAGTGGCTTATTCAACCTAAATTAATTACGATGTAATCCTGATTTACATCCAACTAATTGTTATACATATTGATACTTGATATATATATATATATATATATATATATATATATATATATATATATATATATATATATATATATATATATATATATATATATATATATATATATATATATATGAGGCATTCTTTGTGAACGAATGACCCCCCCTTGTCCAAAATTGGTTTGATTTTTTAAAGTTTTGTAGGTAGCCAAATGAAAGGCATGGACCTCTAGTTTTTAATGCCGAGTGGCTTTTCAGTGAATCCACATTCTAGATGTAGTAATTCCGCCTAAACCACATGACCTAAACTTTTTTTTTTACTAAAACGATTATAAAACTGGCTTCATGAACCTGATTAGGGATTACAACGGCTTAACTGAGAGGTCCGGCATCCTCCTTTTAAAAACCATAAGAACAAAAATTCTTTTAGCCATAGAATCCAAAATGGCGGGCAAAATCGTGGTAAACAACTTTTCTAGTACCACAGAGGTCCCTAAAAGCCTTCAATGAATGATTCTCAGATAAACATCGTAAATATATAATTTTAGTATTTTTGAAAACAAAATGGCGTCCTTGGTCACGTGACAAGGGTGTTTTTTCACCAAAATAGCTTTAGCTTAAATAACTTTGAAATAGCTTCAAATATTGGTATAAATAAATGTAGCACAAATTATTAAACAAGGTGTATTTAGGTTTTTAAAGGCAGGTGTGAAATATTTCGCATAACACTCATTGGTATGTTAATATTTTTTAAACAAAATTGCGGTCAAAACCACGTAATATGGGCAATGCTTCGTCAAACCAAATAATGTTGGTTTAACGAGCCATGTCATGTGGTTTTAGCCGCCATTTTGTTTGGAAAGAATTTAAATACTTCTTACTAATGATTACTAATGATTGTAGTACGAAATATTCCATATTCCGGTCTTTGTAGAACTCGATACACCTAGATAATAATTTGTGTTTATACATTTAATTATACGAAAATTGAAACTATTTGAAAGCTTAAGCTATTTCGATGATATGCGCTTTTGTCACGTGACTAAGGATGCCATTTTGATTCCAAAAGTACTAAAATTATATATATACGATGTTTATCTGAGAATCATTCATTGAAGGCTTTTAGGGACCTCTGTGGTACTAGAAAAGTTGTTTACCACGATTTTGCCCGCCATTTTGGATTCTATGGCTAAAAGAATTTTTGTTCTTATGGTTTTTAAAAGGAGGATGCCGGACCTCTCAGTTAAGCCGTTGTAATCCCTAATCAGGTTCATGAAGCCAGTTTTATAATCGTTTTAGTAAAAAAAAAAGTTTAGGTCATGTGGTTTAGGCGGAATTACTACATCTAGAATGTGGATTCACTGCAAAAGCCACTCGGCATTAAAAACTAGAGGTCTATGCCTTTTATTTGGCTACCTACAAAACTTTAAAAAATCAAACCAATTTTGGACAAGGGGGGGTCATTCGTTCACAAAGAATGCCTCATATATATATATATATATATATATATATATATATATATATATATATATATAATATATATATATATATATATATATATATATATATATATATATATATATATATATATATATATATATATATATATATATATATATATATATATATATATATATATATATATAATGACACTCTGTCTCAAAATAGGTCATATATGTCATAGAATTTTATAATCAACTACACCTAAGTTTATTGTATATACTCCGAGTTATAAATTAAAGAAAATTATATCTATATCGCCCGAGTTTTTTTATCATCGTTAAAGTATCCGTCTGGGAGGTGAAATATTATTGCAGCGCAACGTTCAACAATATCTATATCGATTTTTACAACGTATTTTTGTGCACTATTTGTATCACCATTGGCGGCTTTTGCAACGAACTCTATTCTAATACAAATTATTAACTGGTATTTTCAACGTATTCAACTATACTTGCAATTGATTAAACGTTCATTTATACCAACTGTTACATTGAATTTACAACGCATTCAGCTGCAATCACAAATTTATTCAACGTTTTTATATACAAATGTTTGTATCGTGTTTCCAACGTATTCCACCGAATTTGCTAATTATTCAACATTTATTGATACAAGTTGTTACATTTTATTTTCAACGTGTTCGACTATACTTGCAAATTTATTCAACGTTTTTTACATACAAGTTTATGCATCATATTTTCAACGTATTCAACCGAATTTGCAAATTATTCAACATTGATTGATACAAATTGTTACATTTTTATTTCAACGTATTATTCAACGTTTATTGAGACAAATGGTTACATTTTATTTACACCGCATTCAACTATATTGGAAATTTATTTAACGTTTATTCATACAAATTATTACCTGGCATTCTCAACGTATTCAACCGAATTTGCAAATTGTTCAACATTTATTGATACAAATTGTTACATTTTTATTTCAACGTTTTATTCAACATTTATTGATACAAATTGTTACATTTTTATTTCAACGAATTATTCAACATTTATTGAGACGAATGGTTACATTTTATTTACAACGCATTCAACGATATTGGAAAGTTATTTAACGCTTATTTATACAAATATTTACCTGGTATTTTCAACGTGTTCAACGATAATTGCAAATTTATCCAACGTATATTTATACAAATCATTACCTGTTTTCATCAAAGTAATTGGACACAGTTGTTACTGATGGAGGGCTGAGATAACGGAAGCTTGGAGGCCTGGAGGAGATAACCATGGGTGAGTGAACTTATATTATTTGTTTTTTTTTGTTTAACGTAGAAGGGTGAATGTGTGTGAAAGGGTGTGTCAGTGGTTGAATGGGGGCGTGTTAGTCGTTGGCTGTGTATGCGAACTGGCGGTGTGGGTAGTGAGTAACATTTGGTCTGGATTGGAACTGATTCTAATCTAAATAGTGTTGCTCCGAGTTCAAACTTAACTTACCAAATACCTCTTTTCATTATATTTCCGGAATTTGATAAAATTATATATTCTCAAAATAATCATTCTCAAATGTCCTGTAATTCAAAAAAAAAAAAAGAATTAAAAAAACACCAAAATAAAGAAACCAATTCTTGTCCTGTTTTAGGTTTATTAGGTCTATGATTCATTAACTAACTGTAAACTACAGGTATTGAAATAAACTGGTTTGGACATGTTTGTTCAAATTACAAACAAACTTACATTTTTTTTTTGGGTTATGAATAAATTTTTTTTTACTCATAGTTTTATAAATTTTTTTTTAAATGTTGTTAATAAAGAGAGAGGGAAATGATCGATCTGGACTTTCAATATAGTGTGTGACGTTTTTCAGTGCTCTGGGATCTGATTCGCGGTGTACCAGCAATGGCAGTGGTTCATGGGCTGTACCATGGTGCTCATGTGACAGCAATACAACTCAATCTTGATTACTACCACTTGCGATGCGTGCTGCGCGTCTGAGAGCTTAAGTGTCTTGCTTCGCCGTCTGACTGTGTGGGTGAATGTTGGCATGTGTGAAGCGTGAGTGTGTGGGCGTCTGAGATTGATTGTGGGGGTTGGACGCGCTGATCGTAGGTCTTTCACAAACGGGGTGCCAGAGTCTCCATTTTCCACTTGTATTTTTTTTTTCATTTCTGTGATCTTTCGTAAATTGCGTACAATTCTGCATTTGTACTGGAGCAGCAGGTATTACTCCATCAAATCCACGAGAACTGAGCTTTAGTCGTAAGGCATAACAATCATTCTAGGTACGCATCCTGCTATGCCATTCTCATTGGTTCGCCAATGAGAAAGCACTTCATTACAATTGGTTGCTGTGCTTGAGGAAGATGCTCTAGCACAAGTGAAATGGGACATCTGGAAAGATGTTGTAGGGAGATTAATAAAAGCTACGAGAGAAGGCACTTCACATGATTTAGCCGAATATATTGCCACCAACACCCTACAGTTTTTAAAGCACAGCTACATTAAGAGAAATAAGGCTGGATCATATCAAGAACAGCGGGAAACAGCGAGTTCTTCTTGCTTCAATAAAAAGTCTGCTTTGATGCAAGTAGACTTTTCTGAAAACTTCATATGCATTGCTCAGGATGAGATTCAAAGTTTCCACTGGGTTCAGCCGCATATCAGCCTATTTACTGTTTCCCTCTGGTATTCTGGTAAACAGTATCGTATAGTCATTGTATCCGATAGCCTTGATCATAGTAAAAATACTATAATTCCATACGTTGACAAAATACTTAAAGAAATCCCAAATTGTATCGAAGAAATCCAGATTTGGTCTGATGGGCCATCATCACAATTTAAGAATCGTTACATTGCGGCTGGTATATATGTTCTCCAAAGACGTCATAACAAGAACATCATTTGGAACTATTTTGCCACTTCCCGTGGGAAAGGCCCTGTGGACGGTATCGGAGGGGCGATTAAGCGGCAAGTAAGAAACTCGGTCATGCAGCGAAAGAGTACTGTTTTTAATGCAAAGCAGTTTGCACTTGTTTCAAAAGAAGTTTCAAATGTAACAGTAATTGAAATGAATGATCAAGAAATTGCAAAAAAGATGTTTGAAATGAATTTAGAGGATATATTTGAGAATGCCTCTGCTGTACCAGGTATATCTAAAGCCCATTGCCTGCATTCGAAACATTCCACCCCAATCACCTGCATTCTGACCAAGTCTTATGATGCTGCAGGTTCATCTTGTTCCGAAGATGAAGACAACACGGAAGAAGCAATGCCTCCTAAGGAAGGTATCCAAAATGGAAGATATGTTTTAGTTAGGTTTGATGGTCCTAGAAAAATAGAATACCGCTATGTTGCAGTGTGCCTCAGTGATGTTGATATTGATGATGGGGATGTTAAAATCATGTGTCTCAAATTAATAGGAGACAGTGGTGACAGGTTGAAAGTAGATGAAAAAGATATTTCATTAACCATTCAGTAACATTTTACGTGTTTTACCAACTCCATCGTTGGTTATGAAAGGAAACCGTGTCACATATAAATTTAGCACTAAAATTTGTGCTAAATTGTGAGCACATTGTTGTGTGATTTTGGAGAACAAAAAATGTTTTTTTTGATTTGCATGCCTTAAACTCCATATATTCATTTTTTTCAACTTTTTAGGGTTCCGTTTTTTATACGGAACACTATTGGTGAGAGTAAAACGAGTTTTTCACATTATATCGATTATCTCGTAAACTATAAATGCTATGGACTTGAAATTTGGCATGTGTATAAAACTAATCTGTCCACATGAAATGACGAATACAAATAAAACTAAAGTGGTTTTCATTTGGTTTACAGGGGTTCGATGTGAGACCTTTGAGAAAATAGATTTTTTTATAGATTCAAGTAGGGTATCATATGAAAGGGCTTCATTTCAGTATTTCTTAAAAATTTATTTTGGAATTTTACAACTCACCATTTTTTGTATAATTCTGAATAATGACGTTTTCTTCGTGTTTTCTTAACTCGATTAGCTCCGAACCTAACTGATCGAAAATTTTCAAATGTATTTGGAATGATAGAAAAATTAGTACAGTTTTAATAAAAAATATATAAAAGTGTCATATTCTCATAATTAGATTTATTAAGGGGGTAGAAATGAGGAGGGGTAAAAACACTATTTAAAATGTGGTCAAGTGGGGTGTCATTTGAAAGAGCACCTAATTTAGAAATCATAGCAATTTTTTTTAGAATTTTGCGGTGCACAGTTTTTGAGTTATTGTCAAAAACATACCGTTCCCCCCCCCTTCGTTTCGACACTGATTGACAGAAAAATTTGGAAAAATTCACAAAGTTAGGCAATTTGGTAAATTTTGTATGAAAATTATAGCGAAGTCTCAAATAATTATATTTCTGTGTGTTTAGGGGACCGGGGTAAAGAGGGTAAAAAAAAAACTTTTTTGACCCAAGCGAGTGGGGTGTCATTTGAAAGAGCACCTAATTTAAAATTCGTTGCAGTTTTTTTTATAATTTTGCGGTGCACAGTTTTTGAGTTATGGACAAAAAAGTGCAAAATTCAAACCGTTCCCCCCCCCTTCGTTTCGACACTGATTGACAGAAAAATTTGGAAAAATTCACAGAGCTAGGAAATTTGGTAAATTTTGTATGAAAATTATAGCGAAGTCTCAAATAATTATATTTCTGTGTGTTTAGGGGACCGGGGTAAAGAGGGTAAAAAAAAAACTTTTTTGACCCAAGCGAGTGGGGTGTCATTTGAAAGAACACCTAATTTAGAATTCGTTGCAGTTTTTTTTATAATTTTGCGGTGCACAGTTTTTGAGTTATGGACAAAAAAGTGCAAAATTCAAACCGTTCCCCCCCCCCTTCGTTTCGACACTGATTGACAGAAAAATTTGGAAAAATTCACAGAGTTAGGCAATTTGGTAAATTTTGTATGAAAATTATAGCGAAGTCTCAAATAATTATATTTCTGTGTGTTTAGGGGACCGGGGTAGAGAGGGTAAAAAAAAAACTTTTTTGACCCAAGCGAGTGGGGTGTCATTTGAAAGAGCACCTAATTTAGAATTTGTTGCAATTTTTTTTAGAAATTTTCGGTGCACAGTTTTTGAGTTATGGACAAAAAAGTGCAAAATTAAAACCGTTCCCCCCCCCTACGTTTCGACACTGATTGACAGAAAAATTTGTAAAAATTCACAGAGCTAGGCAATTTGGTAAATTTTGTATGAAAATTATACCGAAGTCTCAAATAATTATATTTCTGAGTATTTAGGGGACCGGGGTAAAGAGGGTAAAAAAAAAACTTTTTTGACCCAAGCGAGTGGGGTGTCATTTGAAAGAGCACCTAATTTAGAATTCGTTGCAATTTTTTTTTTTAATTTTGCGGTGCACAGTTTTTGAGTTATGGACAAAAAACTGCAAAATTCAAACCGTTCCCTCCCCTACGTTCCGACACTGATTGACAGAAAAATTTGAAAAAATTCACAGAGCTAGGAAATTTGGTAAATTTTGTATGAAAATTATACCGAAGTCTCAAATAATTATATTTCTGTGTGTTTAGGGCACCGGGGTAGAGAGGGTAAAAAAAAACTTTTTTTGACCCAAGCGAATGGAGTGTCATTTGAAAGAGCACCTATTTTAAAAATCATTGCAATTTTTTTTATAATTTTGCGGTGCACAGTTTTTGAGTTATGATCAAAAATGTTCAAAATTCAGACCGTCTCCCCGTGTATCAAATATTTATTAATCGTTTTGAAAGGGTAGGAATGGTAAGGTGAAATAAAGCTTTTTAACCCGAGAGCAATATTGAGTGGGACTGGCGTGTACATTTTTAGTCATGTCATCCTTTGTACTGATTCTTAGAGCAATTCTTAATTTTGCAACTTTTTTAGAGTGAATATAACCAGTTATCCAAAAGAAAGAACTTTATTTTTAAAATTATCACGGTCCTTTACTATCTATTGTATTGTATGCCATAAGTGGGCCCAAAAGGTGGCGTAAATTCTCAAGGTTCAAATCAGATTGATGTGATTTGTTAGTTTGTGTTAAGATCCACGTTTGTAATCCATTCATAATTACTGGTTTAATAAATTTCTTGTATAACTTTAGAAAATGTTGAGTTTTAATTGAATGGTAAGTTCGATAACCTGCAATTATTTTAGGGTTAATATTTGTTTAATATGCTATTGTTTAAGTCAAACATTGATCTTTTGTTAATTTTAAATATTGTTAAAATTATACGTTGTTTTTCAAGCACCGACTCAAATGTCGAACTTATGTAATCTAACACAAAAAAATTGTTGCTATAGAAAGAACTGAAAATTTTAGTAAAGCGATGAGCCTATAATTCTATGGAACACGAAAAATATAGCGAAGCTTCAAGTGATTTTATTTCTATGTGTTTAGGGGATGGGAGTGGGGAAGGGTGAAAAATTGTTTTTTTGACCCGCATGACCCGCATGATGTCATTTGATAGAGCACCAAAATTAAAAAACAATACAGTTTTTTTAGAATTTTGCGATGCACCGTTTTTGAATTATTCTCAAAAAAGTGCAACAAAAGGTTGGTCCCTCCTCCCTATACGTTTCTTCGTTGATTGACAGAAAAATTTGAAAAAATTCATAGAGATAGGAAATTTAATAAACCCTTAACGAAAAATATAGCGAAGCCTCAAGTAGTTTTAATTCTACGTGTTTAGGGGATAGGAGTGGGGAATCGTGAAAAAAAGGTTTTTTGGCTCGCATGAGTGTCATTTGAAAGAACACCAAAATTAAGAAACATTACAATTATTTTAGAATCTTGCGATGCACAGTTTTTGAATTATTGTCAAAAAAGTCCTATTATTAGCGTTAACACCACTCCACCCCTAAATTTCGTCGTTGTTTAACAGAATTGAGTCGTTCCTTAGCTACCATAAATAGCTATGGATATAATTTAACCTAAAGTAATATTTTTTATATCATTTCGATCAATATAGATGAGATTGACATTAACTATTGATATTTACGATGAACCATTTAGTTTTTATGTGTCTATGGTCTGGCAATATAAACCCTTTACAACACAACTTTATGTAAATTATTTTGATATTGTTTTCTTTACATTCACGGAACCCTTGACGAGCGAATTTTATTCGCACTTGTCTGACTTTTTTTTAAATTAAAATACTAAAAACACAGTTAATTTTAATTCTTCACATATAAAGAATGAAAAAAGTTGGAGTTGAATCCAAATTCCAAAGGGAATACTGAAATAACTATTGAAGAACATTGTTAAAAGTGATATGTAACCTGAGTTACCCAAATTTCGTAGCCTGAGTTACCAAGTAAAAAAATTAATAAAAAAAAATCAACATAGATTTTTACATTCAAATGTAAAATTTAATGTAGCTTGGACTCTATAGATTTATTCAGGATACATTTTATCAATTTAAAATTTCAATAAGAGCGGAGTTTGAAGTTCTTAAAGAACCAAGTAATATTCCATGTCCATTTTAGGTAACCTAAGTTACCAACAGAAAATAATTTATTGTTGAACAATTATGATACTTATAACATATTTTGATATTTCTAAATTAAGTTAAAATCAGTTAAAAGTTAAAAAAAATTGAATTGTTCTTTTAGAAAATTTATTTTAGGTAGAATAAGCGTAAAACCAGACAACATATGTGTCAAATGTAACCTGAGTTACCATGGAATGACCCTCTTCTGAGATTTCTGCTTTACTACCATTTTGTTCATTTAATATACACATATCTGAATTTGGCTCCATTGTAAATTTATAAAAACATATTTTACTCAATTAGAACATACATTGTCGAATTAATTTAAATTTATTTATCTAAATAAAGAAATAAATAAATAAATAAAATATTTAATTCTTTTGTTGCTTATCTTTTTGAACAGTAATAAAAATTTACAAAAAAAATTGCGAACAAATGACAACCGGTTGATGGAAAATTTAATGTTTTTGTGTTGGTATCAATGTGTTCTAAAATATGGACAATTTTTGGCTTCATACATTTTTTAGTTTCGAAAGATTAAAATTTTTATTTCGAAAAAGACAAACGTTTTAATATATTTTTGAATATTATCAATCTAGACGGTATGTTTACCTAATATATGTTAAGACTGCATTCCAATTGATGCTAATTTTTACTAAATGTGGTAAATCAATTAACACTAAACTTACACTAGTATCTAATAGGTGCATCATTGAATAAATATCTAAGGAAGAGTAACTACAGTCTCCCCGAATTTTCGAATAGAAGAGCTTTCGAGTTTCGAATAAAAGATCCAGTTCTTATATTTGAATGCGTGATAAATTTTTTTTAGTTTTGTACATATATTTTATTAAAATTCAGGGTAAATATAAGCCCACAAAAAATCATTTAAATTTAGTCTGATTTTTGCTAATCTTTTAAAAAGAATGTATTTGGTTTGTATGTTGACATAAAAATACATTATAATTATATATCTTGCGGATTATTGGGTATGTTGTTTTTATAAACGCAGAAAAATTGGAAATAATTCAATCAATCGTTAAAGTTGGTATACAAATAAATCGATGACAAACATTCAAATTTCTTATATCAAAATGAAATAATTACCTATTATTAATATTATTATTTATTTCATTATAATCCAAGCTCATAAAATTTATTATTTAGTACAAAAAATCGTGATATTAGCTACAAAAAACATCCAAAATGTAAATTTTAGTTCGTGAAAAAGGTGCAGTTTAAAGTTTAATAGTCAAAACTATCTGTTCAGTACAAAAAGAAGTGATATCCTGTGTCAAGTAGAAACGAGTGCAAAACAAAACATTTCCAAAGAATTAGGTGTTTTACATGATTTGATTAGGGATTAGAATTAGAGATTAGAATTAGAAACAACTTCAACTAACTAGGTATTAAAACAAAAGTTTCTAGTAAAAGTAAAAGTACAAAATAATATTTATTTATTTATTTATATTCGAATGCAAATGTGGAATGCGATATTTATACGATCGACTGAATCCAGAGAAGTGCGGAACCATCACGAAACCTCAGGACTAACAGATTATAATTCTAATGAAATTCCGTTCAAATAACATGTTCTTAATCTACAAACTAGGGTCTGCAGTATAAAATACTAACTAATAAATTAGCTTGCATTTCTTTTATAGAATTTTCATTTTGTATATAATATTTCTCATTAAATAAAAGTCTTAGCTGTCACTGAGGTTTCGTGATGGTTCTGCACTTCTCTCGATTCAGTCAATCGTATAAATATCGCATTCGCAAATGTGGAATGCGAATTCGAATATAAATAAATAAACAAATATTATTTTGTGTAATAGGATATTAGGCTTGATTTTTATAATTTGAATAAAATTCTTTATTTTCTTGGGTAATTTTATTTATTTTTTTATTACATTATAATTTTTGACGCGTTTCGACGATTTTATTCGCATCATTCTCATAAAAAATTCTTTTATTTCTCTATTCTATTTTTTAAAATCACTAAAATTGAGAACAACAAAAAGCTGATTAAAAGACATAAAAACAAGAACAAATAATAAATTATAACGTTTAAAGCGTTACTTGAGTGCTGTAAAAATTTGAATTACCTTTAACTTTCTTAAAGACTAAATACTTCTTCTAAACATGTTAAAAACAAATTATACTATTTACTATTCACATTCAACTATACATAAAAATAATTTAAAAACAATAGTAAACCAAAAAACACAAATTCTTTTTTTTTTTTTTAAAAACAATTTAACTATTTAAAAAAAAACCTTCAGTTTTCCTTCGTCAACATTAATTGTGTAAAATTGCATTAAAAGTCATATATTTATTAAATTCAACTAACAGAAAAACCAAAAAAACACAAAAACCGAAAGAATAAATACAATTCTTCCCCTCTGTTAATTTTCCATTATCAATATTCACTAAACATCATGGTCCATAAACACTAGCGTCGAAACATTGAGCTACTTATTCAAAACTGAGTTATAGTAATTGTGTAGGTAATGTGCATCTTTTTGTGTGTTGATAGAGTTAGAACTTCTTTTTATGTGTAGCATTTCCAAAATTTGCAGTTTTGTCTGATTCTTATCTTTATCTAATATCTTGACATCGCCAGTGATATTAAGTGGTTTTCCGCCTTCAGATGTAAAGAAAGTGCACTAGCACTACTATCCGTCTCCTTATTACCTTTGGAGTCTTTATTGTGTTGGTAAATTCTTTTTTCTAGCAGTTGTGTAGTGCGACCGGTGTAGGTTGCTGGACAATTACAAGTTGTCTGGTATATCACATTCTTCTGTTCCGATTTCGGAATTTTGTCCTGGCGCGCCGAGAACATCAGTTGGTTTAAATTTGATGCTGGTTTGCCCACCATTTTGATGTCGTATTTACTTAACATACCATTAATCTGTTCGTATAAATTCTTTATATACGGAATCGAGACAATCTTTCTTCTTTCTTTCTCATTACAATACAAATAGGCTTTAAACCAAGAAAATAAAGAATTTTATTCAAATTAAATATTGTTTTGTACTTTTACTTTTACTAGAAACTTTTGTTTTAATACCTAGTTAGTTAAAGTTGTTTCTAATTCTAGTCTCTAATCCGAGAGACAAAGTAAGTATTTCAAATCATGTAGAACACCTAATTATTTGGTAATGTTTTGTTTTACACTCGTTTCTACTTGACACAGGATATCACTTCTTTTTGTACTGAACAGATAGTTTTGACTATTAAACTTTAAACTGCACCTTTTTCACGAACTAAAATTTACATTTTTGATGTTTTTTGTAGCTAAATAATATCAGTTATCCCAATTTTAGTTCATACTAAGAATAAGTCTTTTTATTTTTGCCGACAATCCTTTTCAGTTCACATATCGTTTTAAAATATTGAATCAACATGTTTTCCAAATAAACCTTCTCAAACAAAAAAATAACTATAACATTAATATTTCTCATGCTAATAACCTTTAAAATCATGTTAGAGCAAAATAAAACATTAAACAAATTTCACACTTCTCTGTTTAAGTTTCTTAGAAATAAGTTACAATATTGCATAATTCCTTTTATATAATCCTCCGACAAATCCTTTTCCATAATATAAAATTTAATAAAAAATTATTCCTATTTTGTTTTTCTATAATGTAATAAAATCAAAGTTTAGTATATAAGATTTAGTTTTTAAGAAAATAAATGTAGTTTAAAGATAGAGTTTAAGAAAGTAGTTTTAAAGTAAGAAATTCAAGTAACACAGTTAATATCAGTCAGTGAGTAGTTCATAACATAATTCGAAGAGTTTAAGTCAGTCAATACAGTAGTTGTCTAAAGTCGAGTAATTTTAAACAGAATATTTATAAGACTCACAGTCAGTCTTTAGTTTTTTATATAGGTTTAATAATACAATTCAAGCAATATAGTTTGAGAATAGCAGTTCCAGAAAAAACTCGCAATAATATAAGTCTGTTCAAAGTGCAAGTAAAAATCATGCAAATCTATGTGTTATAAGTAAATAATAATAGTGCAAAATAAATATTCTCAATCGATACAATCAAAGCTAGTGAAACATAAAATTAAAGTTAAATAAAAATAAATTAAAGAAATAAAACTCTCATAAATTTTATTCTAAACAAAATTTAAGTGTTTTATTTAAATTAAAACTAACCCCGGTTATAACAATATCGAATTGTTTCTGAAATGGTAGAAACTAGTTTAAATATAGAATGCAGTTTAAATTTACAATCTAATTTAAATATTCCGGTAAATGTTTCTCAAGAAACTGACTCTAATCGTGAGCATTTTGAGGACGATTTTATCGTACCTAATTATCCTATTTCAGAAGGAAGTTATTTATTTGAAAATATTCTGATTTCCGATTCATCGGATGATAAGACAACTTACGCTTCTGAGAATTTAGATCATTTAAACAATATTAGTATTTTAAAGACAAAATTAATGAAATGGACAATTTTACATAATGTATCAGTTAATCCCATTAAGCATTTATTAAAAATTTTGAGGGAATTTGAATTAATAAGTTATTTTTGTCAAAGTGTTCAAATCGAAAAATCAGAATAAAATATTCAATAGAAATGTTTGATACAATTTAAAGTAAATTATTTTAGCCAAAGTGTTCAACTTGAAATTCTGAATAAAATATTCAATATAAGTGTTTAATATCATTTAAAGTAAATTATTTTTGCCAAAGTGCTCATATTAAAGTTCAGAATAAAATATTCAATAAATATTAAATAAATTCAATAAATTGAATTTATAGGAAATTTATCCTACAAGAGTGATCCATAAATTTGATATTAAAATTCTTAAATATTAAAAGTGCTCAAAACATTAGTTGTTATTCACATTAAAAGTCGTTAATTAAATTACTCAATAAAAGTGATTATTCACTCACAATAAAATTAAATCAAAAAGAAAACTACTCATTAACAAAAAACAGTGTTCAATAAAATAATTTAAAAGAAAATTATTTGTTTTCTCTCAACAAATACGAGAACCAGAATCACTGGAAAAAGGACCACAAGTAGTGAGTAGTCAACTCTTTATATTTTTTAGATTTATAGCAATTTAGTGAGCTAGCCGAAGAATCAAAGGGTCAATTGGGTGGTTCCAAGTCGTACCAAACGCAAAATTACCAAAAATTCCATAATCGAACTGATTGGAAGTTTAAAACACCGATGATTAGATTTTAAACCTCCTAAAATCAATACCGTCGAGATTTCTACACTTCAGAGGTGGAATTAAAACAAATTACAATTGACATTACCTGGAATAATATTATCACAATTGACCCTGTCGGTCAACTACATTTTTACAAGAAAAAAAAAGAGGTTTTAAACCTCTTAAATTGACGCAGTAGGTCATCTACATCTTTCACAATTGGTGCAACTGATAGTTGTACCTCCACAATTGGCACAGTCGGTCACTTGAGGCTATACAATTAGTCCAGGTGGGCACCTAAACCTCCACAATTGGCGCAGCCATAATTCGAGACCAGAGGCTCGAGCAACGAATCTACAGCTTCCAGGTGTTAAATATTAAACGCCGGAACCTCCAAAATAAAACAAAAAACAATTATTTTTAACTACAACAAATTTCTACAAACTCAAAATAGCGAACACGTGAACGTGATAGGTACGTGAACAGTTTGAGGCTACGTCCGAGAAAAACCCAAAGTTAATTAAAAGAAAAGTGTTTCACAGAAAAACTTGGCACAGTGTTCAGTAGAAAATTAATTAAATTCAAGTTTAATTATTCTAACAAAGTTTATATTTAAGAATAAAAATTTTAAAAACGTATTCGATAAAAATTCTGTAACGTTTCGCAGTGCAACCTGAGCCCCCAAAATGGAGTAAAGATTGCCCTGGCCAACGTTAAAGATTTGACCACCTGGCTGTGGATCCGGATCCCGCTCTCGACTTCGCTCAGTCATTTGGGGTCGTAGGTTTTATCCGGCAACCAGGTAGTCCTAGTAATGAGCGGTTAGAACAACATATACAAGATAATAATTAGACTACCTTCTCTACTTACCATCGAATCTAATAAACCATGTTCTCTTTTATTATTTTTATTTTTAACTGACTATTCTACTAATCTACTGACTAATCAACCCCATGGTTGTGAAGTGCCAGGAGTTTTATCCGTTACGTGATAATTTCCCCCCACATCCCCATAAACACCGCCATTTCCACATTGCAGAGGAGAAGGGAACCATTGCTTAATCCGACCCGGTATAAACTTGACACGTAAAAGTAAAAGCAAATATGTATAACTAAATTATTAGATTGCCTTACCTTTTTGAATCCTGCGGTTGGTTCTCACTCTCTAGGCAGTTCTTGACATAGACATCATTCATTCAAAACCATGGAATGTATATAGTTTAGAACATATTTTTTTCCTTAAATCAATCTTTTCCACCAAAACAAAATTTCTTTAGATAAAAATAGTTATTTTCCTTTATTATTACCATTTTTCTCACCACTAAACAAAACTTCCTTTATCTTAACCAAACTGATAATTTGCGTTCACATAAAAAAACTAATTAGTAATTTAAATGTAGTTTAGAACATATATTTTTTTTCTAAAATCAATCTTTTTCACCGAAACAATATTTCTTTAGGTCAACATAGTTATTTTCCTTTATTTTTACCATTTATATCACAACTAAACAAACCTTTCTTTATCTTAACCAAACTGACAATTTGCGTTCACATAAAAAAAAACCTAATTAGTAATTTAAAGATAGTTTAGAACATATATTTTTTTTCTTAAATCAATTTTTTCCACCGAAACAAAATTTCTTTAGGTAATTATAGTTATTTTCCTTTATTATTACCATTTTTATCACAACAAAACAAAACTTTCATTATCTTAACCAAACTGATAATTTGCGTTCACATAAAAAACCTAATTAGTAATTTAATTAGAAGTTTGCACTAATTACTAATTGCACTTCTTTTTTTTTTAAATAAAAAAAAACTAATTTGAGATTTCATTGCACTTCGAAGCAAATTTATTATTTAAAAATAAAACACAAAAGGTACTATACACGAAGAGAATAATAACACAGAATCATATACGACGGTATCCTCACACTTCTTAACATTCTGTTCCGACCAAAACTACCACAAATTGTGACCGTCTTGGTCGACAATTAGAATCCGAGTCCCGACCAAAACTTTTCTAACTCAAGTCAACACCTCGGTGTTATCCGAGCCCGAAAAAAATTAATTCCAAAATGTAATCAATTTGTGGGAACTTTCCCACAAATAAACGAAAACTTGTTTAATTACAACAAAAGAACGAAAGGCTGAATTTCAGACTTAAGTAGAAAAGAAAGAAAAATGAGAATTAAATAAAGTGAAATTGGATTACAACTTATGTTAATCCAGAATTTTAAATTAATTGTTTTCTGTAAAATTTACAGAAAGCAAAACATGTGAAAATTTTACTATAATTATTAATGTTTTTGTACAATGTGCAAAAACGAAACATGGGCAAATTTTTGAAAAATAGGTATAATGTCATGATGGATCAAAATTATAAAATGAAAAGTTGTCTGGAATTTATTAGACTTGCGACGAAGGGAAGATGATAAATCTTTGACACGAAAATAGGGTTTCTGAAATTCCCTTCGTCACAATTCAATTCAAAATATAAATTTCAAAAAAAGTGTTCGATAAAAATTTAATTCAAATACAAAACCCAGTTTAATTATTCCAACGAAATTTATATCTTAGAATATAAATTTCTAAACAAGTGGTGTTCAATAAAAATTAAATTCAAGTAAAAGAAAAGAAAGTGTTCAATAACAAATTAAGTCATATACAGTGAAATTCACTTATAACGCCCTCGTTTATAACGACATTTCGCTTATAGCGTCATAAAATCAAAGTAATGGTTGGACTTGCCTTTGTTCCTATGTAAATATATTCGCTTAAAACGACTTCGGTTATTACGACATTTCTGATGTAGCGACCGATTTTGCAGATAAATTTGTACAGATAGATGCATAGATTGTTCGCTTATTGCGACCGATAATTTCAAAAATAAAAACGTTTTTTTAGATATGAGAAAAATAATTGTGATTTATTTAAATATCAATTGATGGTCTTTATCATCTATATCTTTCCATTTTAGACATTTTTTTTATTTTGGTGTTTTGGTTTACATTGTCGCAGTTTAAGCTAAGTTGATAAGGCTCTAGCCTTGGAACTCAAGGATGTCGGGTTCGATTCCCGACGGAGATCACTTTTCCTTTACATTATTCATAACGTGTGTTTTCAGGCCTGATCGTTAATTAATCGTGAATATATCGTATTAATCTCTGAATGTATAGTAAAAGATAACGTTCAACATGTTATCTGGGATATTCAAAGCTATTGATTTATAAATGGTGGATTCAATGATTAATATGTTGATTTGATTAAAAATAACTATAAGCACCATATAGAAAAACAAACATTTCATTTAAAATGCGTTTGAATTATAAGGAATAAAACAGAAAAATTGGGAACATTTGCGAAGTGTTGTTGACGGGGTTTAAGCAACAGCAATTCAAAAATTGTTGCAATATCTGTTCAATATTGCAAAAGAAAACAGAAGAAATTGGACCGCTGCTAAATTCTGAATTCAAATGTACGGCAAGCTGAACTTTTCGCTTCCGTGAGAGACATATATTGTGCTTTCGAGCATAGGGTGGGATTTTTGATAAGTCAGCAAGTGTTGATGGAAGTGCATGTGACTAATAGGTAACAATCAGCGTAGTCGAAAATACTCGATGGCTACAAAGCAAATGAAATTTACAACGTCGCAAAAACGGGTTTTTTATAAAATGACTCCAGAATAAAATTTAAACAATGAAAATGTGTAAGTTGAGAGCGAATATGAATGGTTTGTGGGAAAAAGTAAATCACCCATGTTTTTTAGAAACATTAAGGCTCTACCATACAGGAAATACAAAGGCCTAGATGACTTCTAATATTATTAAATATTTTTCAGAAAACGGGAAACCGAGTTATAGAAAAATTAACTGTTGGATAATAGCCCTGCACATATTTACTTGAAAAATCTAAAATATATTTAGTTAGTGCTTATGCCACTTAACACGTCTTCTGCTCTTCAGTCGAAGGATAAGGATGTAATAAAATATTTTAAAATCACTATCGACAGAATTTTTTAATAAAAATTGTTAGAAATGGCAAATGACCATAGCACAACTCATTATAATTGGTAGATGCTATACAACAAGAAATCGTGTTAGTAAGTAAACGTCGTATTTCAATTTGATTTAGACATACCGAACTCTTGCAAATTGATGATGATGATGATACAGACGCTGTAAGTTACGATGCTGATGATATTCCATTAATCGGGTAGGCCAAGTTTTGCTCCTCGATAACAACTTCTGTCAGGAGTGATGAAAATTGGGATGTTTTTATCATGGTTGATAAATTTTTATTCACAGATGAAGAGCCCCATTAAAAGATACTGTCGACGATATTATAAATTTAACTAATATTAACGTATACCTTAACGTATAGAAGATATTCAAAATGAACCTGAAGATACCATTAATTTTTCGTCTCCAACAATTACAGATACATCTACTACCTTATCTACTGTCATTAAATTGTTTCTGATAAAAAAATTGAGCACTTCGCATATTACGACATTCGGATGTAACGTCGGATTTTGATGTCATTTTAAATGTCGTTATAAGCGAATTACACTGTATTTATATTATACAAAATTAAGTTTAATCATCCAAACAAAATTTGTATTAGAAAAAGTGTTACCTAAAAAATTAGTTCAAATAATTTATCAGCAAAAATCATATTAAAGTGCCTGGGGGGCCCTATTCCCGAACACATAAATGTCATCACAATATTGTAAATTCACACAATATTGTGAATTTCTTATTATGTAACACCAATTTGGTGAAAATTCAACACAATATTGTGAATCTGACAAGAACAATATACTTACGGTCAAAATCACAATTTTGCTTTATGTTTTGTGTGTTGACTTTTTTATACAAATTTCATCGATTGGCGTAAAAATTAATTTATAACGCAAAATTAAGTCTTTAATAATATTAAATAAACATATTTTTACTTATCGCATGGAGGGATCAGTTTTTATTAATTTGTTAATTTTTTTCTATTTTTTTGATCCACGGGTGTGACAACCTCGCGTACTCCAGTCCCTGCTATTGGCATATGAGTTAACGTGAGATATCACATACCACTGGCAATAGCAGTGAGATATCACTAGCCAAGGTGACATCTTAGGGGTGCTGGCGGATGAACTGTATTCAGTCAACGGTAGCACTCTCAATCTTAGCTAATGAATATTCCTTGATGCTGGAACGCTGTAGCTTGCTCGATGAAACGAGCCTTCATATAACTACATATCTGAGCTTTAATCATTGAAAAATATACTGCGTCTCATAATCAGGGATTATGCCATTGGCTGGACTATTGGCAAACCAATTTTAGTTTTGTTCCTGCAAATTTGTAAAACAAATTTGCTTTTTATCTCTTATTTTATTTTTATTTTCCCTATCCTATCACGAAATATTGGTCTATGTCATATTTTATATGTGATAGGATTTATGGTTTAGTTATCCATTACTTAACAAAAAAATATTAAAAAAAAAACAAAAAAAAAAACAGATTTGCGTCCATTAACATCCTTAGAACGCATGTTGTTGTGGGACCTTGGTCTTAAAAGGTTTTTATGTGTTGTTGTGACACATATTGTAATGCCTACTACACATCACATTTTATTAAAAAAAAAAAAAAAAAAAAAAAATATAAATATCATTAAAACATATTTATTTATTAAATATATTTTTATTTTATTTTTGCATCTTTTAAGATTAAAAAAGTTAGTTGTCAAAAGTACGAATCTAGTACCAAAAATCTGTTATGATTTTGTAAAAATTTGTTATAGTTTGTTTGACACAAATATGAGTTACAGAATACCATTTTTAAACAAAGTTGTCAAGCATTTTGGTGAAATTGACAATATTTTCGATCGACAAATATGTGTTCGGGAATAGGGCCCCTGGTGAGTTTATCAATTTAATCTTAAAAATAAATAAACGTTCAAAATATCCAAATCAATATCCTTTCCTTTTTTGTATTTGTTCAGTAAAAATAAAACAAAATATATTATAACACATTTTTTTTTACTTAAATTTTTTATAAATATTTCGCATTTTAGTGTTAACAATAACTATTTTTTGTTTTCATTATTTTATTATCTATTTCCTTTGTTTTGTTTATTTTGTGATCCTTTAGTTTTAGTTTAAATTCTTATATATATAATTATATACAATATACAGCTAGAAACACAACACGGGCGAAATCGTCCGACGACGACGTTAGTAAAATTAGAATACACAGGATACATACATTTCAAACACAACTACAGCGATAAACGAAAAAGTTTTTTTCGTGGGAGAAAATTTAGATTCTATTTCTAATTTATCGTCGGCGATGATTATTGCCAGATATCAATTTTATTTTTATTTGGTTGCAAGGGTAATTTTTAATGTTATTGTGACAGTACCGCCAACTGAAAAATATGATTTTCTGATGTTTTTCGCGTATCTGAGGTTGTAATCGTTTTGTTTTGAGTTGTCAACTTAATTTTCAGTTTATGTTCAAAGTTCGATTTTATTCATTTATTTATTTTCATAATTTGTATATTGTATTTTATTTTTAAAATTAGTTATTAGTAGAAAAATTATTATTATTTATTTATTAGTAAAAATTAGTTATTTTTAAAATTGAAATTCATTTTGACAAAGAACAAAGTATTTTAGTTTATGCAATTTTATTTTTGACAGCTTTTCACGCTGACGCCTTTGTTGTGGTTACAACAGCGAAATTGTAGACGTTTTTTTTTTATCGTCCGACGTTATCGTCCGTGTTGTGTTTCTACCTTACATTTTGAATATTAAAATTTTGTAACAATATTTAAAGAAAATAAATTTATTTAATACTTATTATCCGAAGAAGAAAGGTTGTTTCATTTTAAATTAAAAAGAGAAAAAATTCCATCCAACAATTTTGTTTAAAGTTACCAAACCATATTGAGATATCATAATCGCCGATTATAGATCCACAAATTTGAATTATACTAATAGAGTCCACTATATTACCAACCAATGACCTTAACTTCCTCCAATATCTACAGGTCATGGAATTTTACAGAATCCTATCATGGAAAGGGTCCACACGATGGAGTAGGTGCTGTCGTAAAGCATAATGTATGGAGCAGAGTTTCGAGAGGGCAATCTATTGTAGGCAATGCAGAAGAATTCTTTCTTGAACTAAAAAAACTGAAGATGAAGACAAAATGCTTGTTTGTTGGTGAAACTGACATGATGGAAAAGAAAAAAGAATTGGAAATGTTGTTCGAGAATGTCAATCAAGTGGAAGGCATTCAATCCTCACGATGTGTTGTTAATCTGGGAAAATTTAAAATATGCTTATATCGAAATACAGAAGACAAAACCCCCATGACAGATGTTATAGTATTGAAAGAAAATCCGGAAATAGAAGCTGATTCCATTATTAACGATGTGGAAGTAGATTCTCCTGATCCAAAAATTGTGACATTGGGTGATTTTGTCGTTGTGAAATTTATGACTGTTAAGTCAAAAAAGAAATATATTGGGCAGGTATTAAACATTCATGAGAATGAATATGAAGTGCTGTTCATGAAGAAAAGCACTCAGGCAACTTCTGTGTTTCCCACAAATGAAGATAAATCTTGGATTGAAGCAGCACAAATTGCTAAAGTTTTGCCCCAGCCAACTGTAAATTCTCGTGGACACTATTAATTCAAATATAAGATTGAATTGTAATTTTTATGCATATGTCAACTAATGTTAACCAATTTCATCAACCATATTTCAACCTTCAATAAAATCCATTTTGCTATCTTACATTTGTGTAAATATTATATGTAATACTTTTAGGTTGAATGTGTATATTCACATGTTATGTTAGTCACAGGTAAGTTTTATTAAAACTTTTCTTTTTTTTGCATTATAGTTAAAATGTATCAAATTTGCACTCAATAATCCAACAATAACCTTTTATATAGATGCTGGCTGAAAATAAAATAAAATTTGAAGTTAAGATTCAGAGAATTGTGATGCTGAAAGTTAATACAAAATCTTAGGGTTGTAAAACTGTTATGTTAGTCACAATGATCAAAATGCTCTCTAAATCTCAAAAAAAATTATTAAAATTTTTTATTTTGCATTTACTTGCATAAAACACTCTTTCCAAAAATGAATATCCTGTTTAAAGTATTATGACAGAAATAAAGTTACTGCATAGAAAATAACTCATTAAAAAGTCTTTCATCTGTTATGTTAGTCACCATGGAATTACCCATTAAGTAAATAATTTACTGACATTTCAATTTTTTTTAAGAAAAAAGAAAAACGAAACGCTTATTCAATGCAAAGAAAATTTTTATTTTCGTTAAAATTTTACTAATAATTTTTTTTTTAACGACTGTAATAGAAAATAATGTATTTTGGCAAACGGCTGTAAAGTTTAACTTTACTGCCGCTAGGGAGTTAGCTAAAGTCTTACTTTTTAGCCTGACAGAAAAGTAACTAAACCTCTAGCGACAGCAAAAGTAACGCCATTTTTATTTTATATTACGGGGGCTGTAAAGTAGCATTTGTTATTTGTTAGTTTGTTATTTCTTCAAATATATTGTATAACCATGACAACAAAAAATAAGTTGATTCTCATTGGATTATGATATTTTGAATTATTGTATATTACTATGACAACAAAACATAACAAACAGTTTCATTGGATAATGAAATTTGGAATTATTGTATAGCTATGACAACAAAATAACAACTATTTCAATTGGATTATGAAATTTTGAAATGGCTGCTTTGGTAAAAAAAATTTATTCATACAAATTTAAATGTTTTTTTCTCTTTTTTGGAAGTAATTATGACGATAAAAATTCATATTTATATAAAGTTTGATGTATTAATTTCATATTTATAAAAAATTTAAACGTTTGCCGAAAAAAAAGTGTATTTAATTCGGAGCTAAAGTGACTTTTTGTGTTTCGTCTATAAGTGTCCCTGCGGTCGGCCGTCAAACTATAGACTCAACACAAAAAGTATCACTTTAGCTCCTAATTAAATAATGTACTATTTCTATCTATCAGTTTAAAACAGAAAGTTGGCTTTTGCTGTTTAGCGTGCATTTTTTAATTTTTTCTGCTCATGGACGGAAAGTCAAAACACAAGTAAAACCAAAGACATAATGGACAAAGACATAATTTTAAAATTCATTAATTTCTTCTCCCCAAAACATTTTTGATTTTTTGGCTCTATAGCCCGAGGGCTCCTTTTTAAAAAAAGGCAAAAATCTTTTATATTTACTGATATCCAAATTTTCTTTAACGATGAATGTTGATTTTAACATTGAATAATTTGACCACATTGTTGAAGACTTTTTTGTCTACGATAGTTCACCAAAATCGCATCTTCAGAATAAAAATTTCCTGTTTTTTTTCCAATTGAAAAATAATAGGTAAGGTTTTTCATACCGGACTTTAGATTTTTCAGGCAACAGATATAAAGTTAAGTTGTTGGCTGCTTCTTTTATATGAGGTGAAGTGCTAATTATATCATTTTCATCACTACTGCGTATTTTAAATTATTTTTATTTAAAAATAGATATAAACAAACTCTGTATAAATTTTAAATTTATTAATTTAAAATTTTAACTTGACGTCCGATACGTTTTTTAAACAACAAATAAATGTCTCCTTGGCTACTTTGATCGCATTTGTCGGCAGTCGTTAAAAAAAAAGTATGTATACTTTGAGCAGAAAGTAACATTGCTGCTCTGACATGATTGCTGGTTTCGGCTACGCCTCAACAAAGCAATTTTCATGCACGAGCAGCAATGTCGTACTTTCTTCTCTTAATATACAATGTACTATTGTTGTTTTCGTTAAATGAAACAAAAAAAAAATAAATACAAAAACAAAAGAAACAAAATTTATTTAATCAAATGTTTAATGTTTTTAGTGTTTGGTTTTTGTTATATTTTCTTTAAAATGCTGATGAAGTTGATTCCTAAGGTATAATTGATTTCATTTAGGAATTATTTTCATTATGGTAGACGATAAAGTCATTTAGAATTTTAAAACATTTTGTAACGTCTGTCTAATTTCATATTAATTAATAAAACACATTTCAAACATTTAAATAATTTATGCAACCATTGCGAAACATTCTTCAGTAAATTCATTTTCTTTCAATAAAAAAAGTTCAAATTTAAAAATAACGACCAAATCTTTAACCATCTAAAATGAAAATAAAATTATTAAACACCCTTACTCATAACGAAAAATTGAACGAAGAATGTATTTCTTTTAATGTTGCTAGACATTGTTTTTGGTACACAAAAACGATATAAATGTCACAATGGCGATTTTTATCAGCCATGTAATGTTTGATCACGAAACAATTTCGTGATCGTTTCGTTTCAATCTTTAAAAATAAAAAGTAATTTTTCAATTGTAAAAGTATTCCAAGTTTAATGATTAACTAAAAAACATCATTCGATGTTTAATTCTTAAAAACAAAACATTTTCAATTCTGTTTCTTTATTGTATAAAATTGTATCGATCTATTTATTACGTAAAACTACTAGTAATTATTATTATTGAACTTCATCATTTGTGAACCTCTTGTGAGGCAACTATTGATAACTAATCAACTATTGTGCAACAGCCAGCCTTGTGAGGCAACAATGTTTGATCATCAATCTATATACCATACGTAGAGCTATCATTAGTTATTATTATTGACCATCATCGCCATTAGATTGTGAGATTGTTCTGTCTTTGGCTTCATCATCGTTATCAATACTATACAGTCCACTGCCAGGCCAGAGGCGTGAACATTTGGCATTGTATAAAATTGTAAAAAAAATACTGAGTATTGTTATAAGTATATTATTGTTCGAATTTTTGTTTGATTGAAATCAGAATATTTCAATAGTAACTTTGTAGAACACTTGCTTGGAGTAGAATACTTTTTTTGCTTGTAGAATACTTTTTTTAGGTGGTTTGGCTTTCTTTTGGGTTCTATAGGTTTTCCCTATAATTTTTAGTGATTTATTTTCTTTTATGAATAAGTAGAATATAATAGATTTAGTTTTCTAAACGTCCTACCATTCTCTAATGTAGAATCTGACGAAATTAAAATTTTTTTAACACACCTATTGACGTAGTTGAAACAAAAACAATGACGAATACTGCGTTAACACCAGTCGATATAATCTCCCTCGTCAACAAAATCATTACAGAAAATTACGATGGGAATGCTACAGATTTGAGTTATTTCTTAAGAAAATTAAATGTTGTTAAAACTACAATCACAAGCGCACCGAACATAGCTCAAACAGTTACTATTATTTTAACAAAATTGAAAAAGAAGGATGAGGAAGCCGTAACGGATAGTGTTACCACGATAGATGAAATTATTGAACATTTAAAAAGGAAATGCTCTGGTAAAACAGTTGAGCAGGTAAAATCAGCATTAAATAGTTTAACTCTTATAAACAAAGACCAATATATACAAAAAATTATAAGTCTTCGTTCTGAGTTATACTTAGCATACAAAACTCTTGGCATGCCGATAGAAAATGCCAACAAAATAGCAATCAGTGATGTTAAAGCCAACATAAAAATGGTTTATCCAACGAACAACAGCATTCAAGCAGCAATGTTGAGCAAAACATAATAGAAATAAAAGGTGTTACAAATACCATTGTAAACTCATTAGGTATCTTAAATACAGAAATTTTTATTCCAAATTATGCACTTAAAGTAAGATTACATGTACTACAAAATGACTTGAATATACCTACAGGTGGAATATTAGGGCAAGACCTCTTAAGTACTTATAAATTGTAATGGAGAACTGGATAAGTTGGAACTTCCAACGCATCAGTTTAGCAGGCCGCGCAGTAAGGTTTTATACCCTAAACCAGCTTCAGCTTGTGGGCCCTAAAGAAAACCTGCTGCTTCAGCACAAATACATCGGAATGTGCGCGTTTACCGGTTGTATAAAATCGGATGGAAGATTATAAAAAAAAGGTGAAGAAGGAAGACTCTGGTGGACCTACAATAAAAACCCGACCGTCACGTTCGCCCCCATAGATACATCATTCACGTGCATGCACACCCAATACACTCACGCTTATATACATACACGCCCTCATACATACCCACATACACTCACGTATACCTACATACACGCCATCATCCATACCCCCATACACTCACGCATACATACATACACGCCATCATCTATACCCCTATACAGATAAAAATAATAAAGTCCCAAAATGGCTATAATGACAATTACCCAATAATTTAAATTAGAATTCAACACAATATAAATATTTAATTATTTATTTTATAAACATATCGTGCAACCCAATGATTTGTATTAACATTAAAGGAATCACAAGATGACTAGCGTTTTCGAAAAACCTTAATTTAATATTTTCACAAGCAGAACAATCTTCATTACCGTTTTCATCAGTTTTCACATAAGTTAAACCAAAACACATTGCTCATCTTCTGATAATATAACCAAAACGATATGTATTTGTATAACGCGAATTTTAATATTTCATTTTTGGTTTCTTCTTAATGGAATTTTTCATAATTCAAGTTTTCTAATGGTAAAATTTTCAAATTCAAACTAACCATAAAATTTCTTCCAACATCTAAATAAGAAATTTAGAGTAAAATCATTAAACACACTCTGCCGAAAGGAAAAACGGAAAACGGATTGAAGATGATAATTTTGTTCGGTTTTCGTTAAATACGAAAATAAAAAGATAACGAAAATTGATTTATAAATGGCACTTCATGTTGAATATTATTCCATGTTCGTTTGTCGAACAATAAAAGTTTAAATGGAAAAAAATTAAACAAAAAGAAGTGTTTGTTAGTTATTTTTGAGTAATGGTTTTTAATTATTCAATTTTTCTTTATATAATTGGTCAAACTAATTGTTGGAGAATAAAAAAGTCTAATTGTACTAAAAAGAAACATAAAAATAAATTTCTTGTGATATAAAAGAAAATGTCTTCTTGATTAGCTACGGGAGATGGAAAAAGTTATTGAAGATCCGGTCTATGATTAAAGTTGTGAAAGGTGGCTGATATAAATGGTTATATTGGAAAAAGTTATTGAAGATCCAGAATATGTTTGAATTTTTGAAGGCGGTGGCTGAAATATATGACATTATTGGAAGAAAAGCTTCTAGATATGAAAGTAATTTGTGAATATGGCAGCTATTAGAAACGTCATCACCAATCAACCACGGAACGGTCAAACCAGCTATAAGATTTTTTTATTTTATTACTATTATTATGTATTATTATATTTGTATATACAATTTTTCTTTTGAATTAAATTATTAATCATTAACAGTTGCCTAAAATGTTAGGTTAAGGAGTATAATAGTTGAGAGATTCCAAAAAATTTAAGATTCGTATGGGGGCACAAAAAAATACAGTATTTCTTGCGTATTTCCTTTTTTAATTATTAAAAGTAGTATTATAGTGAGTGGAAAAGGTCCAGTAACAAGAAACTGTCAACACATTTCATTTACATAGTATCAACTTTAATCATATATATTGACATAAATTGTAAGTTGTTACATTTTTATTAAGTTATGATTTTTTAAATAAATAAACTTATTATTAGGCTTAAAATATGTCGACATCCAAAATCAATCTTTCTAAAAGTAACGAGAAAATATTAAATGATTCACCAACACCGAAGAAAAAAAACGATATGTAAAGTGATTACAGCTAAACATAAAGTTAATTTAAATGCACAACAATCTACTAAAATATCAGAATATTACATTACTCCATATACCAAAGCCGAACAACAGGTGTTAATAGCAGAATCATTATTTAGCTACCATTCATGCATTCATTCGCACAGCTATAGTTCCAGTGGGTGTGGTGGATCATTATTTAGGATTCTGTTTAGCGATTCAACTATCGCAAACAAATATAGCTGTGGAAGAACGAAAACCAGTGCTATTATTACTAATGTACTCGGTCCTCATTCGAAAATGATTATTAAAAACAATTTAGCTCTGGCGCGATATTTTTCAGTAATAACGGACGCATCAAATAAAGGTAACATAAAATGTTTTCCTTTACTAGTAAAATTTTTTGATAAAGATAAAGGTGTTCAGACATCTTTACTTTCTTTTTATTCACTTCAAATGGAAGATGCCATTACTATAGCGCAATCGCTTAAAAACAAGCTTTCGGAATACACATTTGATCTTTCTAAAATAACCTCCAAAATAACCTCATTATCAGCACAAATGCTGCCGTCAATTTTGGGAAACTGTAACGTCTGTCAAGTTTTCACATTCAATAATGAAACCAATTTCGAGCTCTTCGACAGTTTATTCAAAATATTTCAAACATCTTAAATAGTTCAACTTCTCTCAATGAATAAAAAACCTTAAAATTTAAACATAACGAACCAACCTTTAATTTCAAAAATATTAACGGAAAAAAATAGATTACTGAACTCATTCATATTAATTAAAAAAATTGAACGAAAAAATGTAGTATTTTCATGTTGTTACACCTTGATTTTTCATACAAAGCCGATGATTGTCAAAAAATCACATTTTCTTTTCTTTTTCCATGTTTGACGGGAATTGAGTTAATTCGTATTTGAGTGTTCAAACAGAAAGATTAATAAAAGAATTGATTGGAAAAAGTTTTTAATGTAAAATACCAACATTAAAATTGTTTTTTTGTCATGTTTGGTCTAACGATAACGAACAAGTTAGTTATAGTTCCTTCTCGATGTTTAATCTTAAATCGATAATTTGTACTAGAAGGGCCCGGCGTGCTTCGCTACGCTTATAAATAAAGTTTTTGCGTAGACATTTTGTTGACGTAGAAGCAATGATTTCAAAAAGTGGTAATGAGAAATGCTACCATATAATTTTTAATTTTTCTTTTTAAATATATGAATGAAAAATAATCAGAACTCTAGCTGATCAGTTCGGATATATGAAAAATTAGCGATCAAATAAGTTTTCAAGTAAGCTTCGTATGAAAAATTAGCATATGAAAAATTAGCGATCAAATAAGTTTTCAAGTAAGCTTCGCTAATTTTTCATATATCCGAACTGATCAGCTAGAGTTCTGATTATTTTTCATTCATATATTTAAAAAGAAAAATTAAAAATTATATGGTAGCATTTCTCATTACCACTTTTTGAAATCATTGCTTCTACGTCAACAAAATGTCTACGCAAAAACTTTATTTATAAGCGTAGCGAAGCACGCCGGGCCCTCCTAGTTAATTTTAAAGCATGAATAGAACACATTGAAATTTCATCTATAATAATGATTGATGCATTATTAATATATGTGCCATGTACACTGTTTGGAGTTATATTTGGCATTGAATTCTCTAATAATGGAATTGGTAATTTGAAAACATTATGCAAAGTTCGCCCCCCAATCAAAAGAGTTGATGCAATACCACTGAAGGCAGTTACAATACACGAAAGATTTAATGAATTAAATTTATGAATGATTGCCGTTTGAACAAAAGTTTTGCCACAACCTGCATGAGCTGTCAAGAAAAAAACATTACTTCCAGTATCATGGAATTGAGCTTCACGCAAAACAATATCAATCACACTACGTTGCTCATTATTTGCATTTTCATACATTCTATCGAAAACTATAGCTTCTTCTTCAATATCAAAATGACCTACATCGCCAATCTGTAAGTTATATTGTGGAATCGGAAGACCAAGATCACCACATGAAGTATTATGTGTAAGAAGAATTTCATTAATTTCAATCAAGGCTCGATTAATTGACACATCTTCATCGTAATTTCGTAAAAAGTCTTCAATCATACTATTTCTAAATTCAATCCATAAAGCTAAAGCATTCGGAGGAACATTCAAACCACAGATAAATGCAAATAATTGACGAAACTGTTTTGGTGATTGAATTTCTGAAGCTTCAAGTAAACATTCACGCCATTCATTATCATTTGTTGCAATACCTCGAGCTTCACATGCTGCAACAAAAGTAGGTTACTCAACACCTTCATACATACGTAGATCAGAAAAAGATTTTGGACCACGAACATGCAACAGAAGTAAACGCATATGAAACAATTCTATATCTTTTGGAGAAACCATATATAATCGAGCAACAACTTTATCAGCCCCACGTTGTCTTCTTTTCCACGATTTACTTTGATCATGCCAAACATAATGTAATGGTAATTCTGTATACAAAAACTCATTAGCTAAATTATCAATGGAATTCAAATGGAAAAATGCTAACAATTTTGTTCTTGATACATTTGCGACTGCACCAGCCACATTACCATTCCTGATATAAACATTTTGTCTATTAGGCAAATGACAATCAAGTCGAATAATTGTATGAGATTGAAAATGCATTGGAAATTCAAATATGCGCCAAGCAGCTTCAGTCGAACCAACATACCGTCCATTCAAAAAATCTTGAATTTCATTTCCCACAATCGCATCATCATTATTCACTGCATTCTCTCCATTCACTCTCAATTCAACATTGGCAGAATCATACCCTTTATATACATACTTGTAAACATATTTCACACTTTTAACAGTCGTACATATTTCAACGTTAATATGACAATTGAATTTTGCAAGAAGATAAGGATTATATGGAACAACATATCTATTATCAAGAGATGCACCACGTACATCAACACTCATACCATTATCACGTCGACGATACAAAGGATAACCATTCACAGATTCTTTAGTATTTTCAGAAAAAGGTTTTGGAAAATTCTTACTACATTTACCATCTCTCATACAAACAGAATTGGGATTTAGAGCACCACATGGTCCATGCATCATATGACCATTTCACATATTCATGTAATTTAGGAAAAAGAATGGGATCAGGGATTTCAGTACATACAAATTTATTAATCATTTCATTTCCATCAATTCTATCTTCATCTGATAAATTTAACAAAATATGGGCATGCGGAAGACCACGTTTTTGAAATTCAATGGTATATATAAGTGCTTTGACAGAACCGAAAATCTTTTTTTTCATTAAACAATCTATGAGCTCTTTAAGTTTCACTTTAAACACACGCACAACAATATCAGGACGAAAATTCGAAGACTCATAATTACTCAAATTATCAACAATTTCTGGCCATTGAGGATTACATGTCATTGTTATAAATAAAGAAGGTTTACCGAAATGTTGTACAATAGACATTGCATCCAAGTAATTTTGATACATGTTACGTGGTGAACCGGTGAAAGAAGATGGCAAAATTACTTTACGACCAACTACTTGCATATTATCATCGCCATTGCGATTTTGATGCAAGAAATCTGTTAAATTATTGTACAAATCAGCACGGAGAGCAGATTGATTTGAACGAATGTAATGAAGCCGTGTACCTTCGATACGAACATACATATCAACAATCCATTGAAGAAATAATTTTTGAGAACGATGCAAAAGACTAAAACCATCACGTATAGCAAGGCGATAAGATGCATATTGCAACATTGTAGCTTTTGTACGTGACACATTAGCACGTGAAGTTGAAACTAAATTATGTGGAATATTAACGTGCCACCCAGTATCACCATTTGGAAACAACAAAGGATAAGCTAAAGGATCCAAAGAAGAATCAAGGACAGAAACAGAACGAATTTCATTTGCATTTTTTGAAAAAACAATCATATTTCTTTCAAAAGGTGGTTCACCATCATCATTTTTAAAAATAGCAGCCACATCAGTTTGAACAGCATCATTAAAACGACGAATATCACATTCTCTGTTAACTTTTATAACCATTGACACATCAGCAGTAACATTCTCAGGTCTTTCACAAAATTCATGCATTGATTTGAAAGAACGAACAAAAGGATTCACACGATCTAACTCAAAACCTATCTCACGCATAAGAAAAATTTCACATACATTGGTATTTCTATTCATTCTCATATTAGCAGCAGTATCAACATCATAAAAATATAATTGTGCATACATTGGAGGTCGACCATAAGCAGGAATTAAAGCACCAGTACGATGATAAAAAATATTATGAATTTTAAAATGATAAATACCACGTGCAGTAGAATCCGCTATATTACATTCAGAACTGATCATTGCAAATGCCGAATTATAGGAACGAATATTTGAAAGAAAACTTTTAGAACGTTTTTTTATAGCATTATCATTTGAATTCAATCCTTCGAAAATATTAGAGAAAAATGCATTTTCAGAAAGAGGAGGTAAATTGACTTTGCCTTTATGGCAACACAAAGAAAACGCTTCATTATTATTTGAAGTAACTTCTCTTGCAAAATGTTTGGCATGACAAAAATGACAACTCATATCCAAAGCACCACAAACATACGAATCAAAGTTACCTGGAATCACATTCAAAGCACACTTGAACGAATCTCTCAAAATTACAAAGGGAATTTCATCATTCACCACATTCAATTCTAAATCATTCGCAACATTCATGACACCATTCATGACACCGTTCATGACACCATTCATATCATCAACATTCACTTCATCATTCACAACAACATCAGCTTCAGCATTCATTCCATCATTATTACCATTCATTTCATCATTCATAAAATCAACATTATTACGCATATTACGCATATAATCTCTTTTATTCCGACGACTCGATGTACCACTCACATCCAAACGACGTTTACGACGTAGTCTTGGCATCGAAATAAATAAATATATCAATATATCAAAAATATGAAATAACTCAAATATCAAAATATCTCAAAAATCTTTATATCAATAAAAAACAAAATAATCGAAAAATATCGAAAACCGTCCTTCTTGAAAGATAAAAGACGACTAAAATCTCTATATATTAATACGCTAGATTAAAACTTTGTGGAGCATTAGGCTTTTTTATTCGCAGATGGATTCATTTGAAATTTTCACAGCTAACTGATATTAGTGTAACCTATAGTCGGATCCGGATTCAAACAAATCGGATCATAAATAAAAAAGTTATTATATACGGAAAACTTTTTCTATACATATGCATTATAAGTTTACATACATCTTTCTTTTTGCTTTAAAACAATGCTTTAAAATTTTTCTTTTTTATATATTAGCTATCGAACCGAACAACGAATAACAAAAACGAAAATTTTTATATTTATTTTATATTCATTTCAGTCGTCGTATTTATTTTATATTTTAGTCGTCTTTTATCTTTCAAGAAGGACGGTTTTCGATATTTTTCGATTATTTTGTTTTTTATTGATATAAAGATTTTTGAGATATTTTGATATTTGAGTTATTTCATATTTTTGATATATTGATATATTTATTTATTTCGATGCCAAGACTACGTCGTAAACGTCGTTTGGATGTGAGTGGTACATCGAGTCGTCGGAATAAAAGAGATTATATGCGTAATATGCGTAATAATGTTGATTTTATGAATGATGAAATGAATGGTAATAATGATGGAATGAATGCTGAAGCTGATGTTGTTGTGAATGATGAAGTGAATGTTGATGATATGAATGGTGTCATGAACGGTGTCATGAATGGTGTCATGAATGTTGCGAATGATTTAGAATTGAATGTGGTGAATGATGAAATTCCCTTTGTAATTTTGAGAGATTCGTTCAAGTGTGCTTTGAATGTGATTCCAGGTAACTTTGATTCGTATGTTTGTGGTGCTTTGGATATGAGTTGTCATTTTTGTCATGCCAAACATTTTGCAAGAGAAGTTACTTCAAATAATAATGAAGCGTTTTCTTTGTGTTGCCATAAAGGCAAAGTCAATTTACCTCCTCTTTCTGAAAATGCATTTTTCTCTAATATTTTCGAAGGATTGAATTCAAATGATAATGCTATAAAAAAACGTTCTAAAAGTTTTCTTTCAAATATTCGTTCCTATAATTCGGCATTTGCAATGATCAGTTCTGAATGTAATATAGCGGATTCTACTGCACGTGGTATTTATCATTTTAAAATTCATAATATTTTTTATCATCGTACTGGTGCTTTAATTCCTGCTTATGGTCGACCTCCAATGTATGCACAATTATATTTTTATGATGTTGATACTGCTGCTAATATGAGAATGAATAGAAATACCAATGTATGTGAAATTTTTCTTATGCGTGAGATAGGTTTTGAGTTAGATCGTGTGAATCCTTTTGTTCGTTCTTTCAAATCAATGCATGAATTTTGTGAAAGACCTGAGAATGTTACTGCTGATGTGTCAATGGTTATAAAAGTTAACAGAGAATGTGATATTCGTCGTTTTAATGATGCTGTTCAAACTGATGTGGCTGCTATTTTTAAAAATGATGATGGTGAACCACCTTTTGAAAGAAATATGATTGTTTTTTCAAAAAATGCAAATGAAATTCGTTCTGTTTCTGTCCTTGATTCTTCTTTGGATCCTTTAGCTTATCCTTTGTTGTTTCCAAATGGTGATACTGGGTGGCACGTTAATATTCCACATAATTTAGTTTCAACTTCACGTGCTAATGTGTCACGTACAAAAGTTACAATGTTGCAATATGCATCTTATCGCCTTGCTATACGTGATGGTTTTAGTCTTTTGCATCGTTCTCAAAAATTATTTCTTCAATGGATTTTTGATATGTATGTTCGTATCGAAGGTACACGGCTTCATTACATTCGTTCAAATCAATCTGCTCTTCGTGCTGATTTGTACAATAATTTAACAGATTTCTTGCATCAAAATCGCAATGGCGATGATAATATGCAAGTAGTTGGTCGTAAAGTAATTTTGCCATCTTCTTTCACCGGTTCACCACGTAACATGTATCAAAATTACTTGGATGCAATGTCTATTGTACAACATTTCGGTAAACCTTCTTTATTTATAACAATGACATGTAATCCTCAATGGCCAGAAATTGTTGATAATTTGAGTAATTATGAGTCTTCGAATTTTCGTCCTGATATTGTTGTGCGTGTGTTTAAAGTGAAACTTAAAGAGCTCATAGATTGTTTAATGAAAAAAAAGATTTTCGGTTCTGTCAAAGCACTTATATATACCATTGAATTTCAAAAACGTGGTCTTCCGCATGCCCATATTTTGTTAAATTTATCAGATGAAGATAGAATTGATGGAAATGAAATGATTAATAAATTTGTATGTACTGAAATCCCTGATCCCATTCTTTTTCCTAAATTACATGAATATGTGAAACGTCATATGATGCATGGACCATGTGGTGCTCTAAATCCCAATTCTGTTTGTATGAGAGATGGTAAATGTAGTAAGAATTTTCCAAAACCTTTTTCTGAAAATACTAAAGAATCTGTGAATGGTTATCCTTTGTATCGTCGACGTGATAATGGTATGAGTGTTGATGTACGTGGTGCATCTCTTGATAATAGATATGTTGTTCCATATAATCCTTATCTTCTTGCAAAATTCAATTGTCATATTAACGTTGAAATATGTACGACTGTTAAAAGTGTGAAATATGTTTACAAGTATGTATATAAAGGGTATGATTCTGCCAATGTTGAATTGAGAGTGAATGGAGAGAATGCAGTGAATAATGATGATGCGATTGTGGGAAATGAAATTCAAGATTTTTTGAATGGACGGTATGTTGGTTCGACTGAAGCTGCTTGGCGCATATTTGAATTTCCAATGCATTTTCAATCTCATACAATTATTCGACTTGATTGTCATTTGCCTAATAGACAAAATGTTTATATCAGGAATGGTAATGTGGCTGGTGCAGTCGCAAATGTATCAAGAACAAAATTGTTAGCATTTTTCCATTTGAATTCCATTGATAATTTAGCTAATGAGTTTTTGTATACAGAATTACCATTACATTATGTTTGGCATGATCAAAGTAAATCGTGGAAAAGAAGACAACGTGGGGCTGATAAAGTTGTTGCTCGATTATATATGGTTTCTCCAAAAGATATAGAATTGTTTCATATGCGTTTACTTCTGTTGCATGTTCGTGGTCCAAAATCTTTTTCTGATCTACGTATGTATGAAGGTGTTGAGTACCCTACTTTTGTTGCAGCATGTGAAGCTCGAGGTATTGCAACAAATGATAATGAATGGCGTGAATGTTTACTTGAAGCTTCAGAAATTCAATCACCAAAACAGTTTCGTCAATTATTTGCATTTATCTGTGGTTTGAATGTTCCTCCGAATGCTTTAGCTTTATGGATTGAATTTAGAAATAGTATGATTGAAGACTTTTTACGAAATTACGATGAAGATGTGTCAATTAATCGAGCCTTGATTGAAATTAATGAAATTCTTCTTACACATAATACTTCATGTGGTGATCTTAGTCTTCCGATTCCATAATATAACTTACAGATTGGCGATGTAGGTCATTTTGATATTGAAGAAGAAGCTATAGTTTTCGATAGAATGTATGAAAATGCAAATAATGAGCAACGTAGTGTGATTGATATTGTTTTGCGTGAAGCTCAATTCCATGATACTGGAAGTAATGTTTTTTTCTTGACAGCTCATGCAGGTTGTGGCAAAACTTTTGTTCAAACGGCAATCATTCATAAATTTAATTCATTAAATCTTTCGTGTATTGTAACTGCCTTCAGTGGTATTGCATCAACTCTTTTGATTGGGGGGCGAACTTTGCATAATGTTTTCAAATTACCAATTCCATTATTAGAGAATTCAATGCCAAATATAACTCCAAACAGTGTACATGGCACATATATTAATAATGCATCAATCATTATTATAGATGAAATTTCAATGTGTTCTATTCATGCTTTAAAATTAACTAGGAGGGCCCGGCGTGCTGGGCTACGCTTATAAATAAAGTTTTTGCGTAGACATTTTGTTGACGTAGAAGCAATGATTTCAAAAAGTGGTAATGAGAAATGCTACCATATAATTTTTAATTTTTCTTTTTAAATATATGAATGAAAAATAATCAGAACTCTAGCTGATCAGTTCGGATATATGAAAAATTAGCGAAGCTTACTTGAAAACTTATTTGATCGCTAATTTTTCATATGCTAATTTTTCATACGAAGCTTACTTGAAAACTTATTTGATCGCTAATTTTTCATATATCCGAACTGATCAGCTAGAGTTCTGATTATTTTTCATTCATATATTTAAAAAGAAAAATTAAAAATTATATGGTAGCATTTCTCATTACCACTTTTTGAAATCATTGCTTCTACGTCAACAAAATGTCTACGCAAAAACTTTATTTATAAGCGTAGCGAAGCACGCCGGGCCCTCCTAGTATAAAATAAATACGACGACTGAAATGAATATAAAATAAATATAAAAATTTTCGTTTTTGTTATTCGTTGTTCGGTTCGATAGCTAATATATAAAAAAGAAAAATTTTAAAGCATTGTTTTAAAGCAAAAAGAAAGATGTATGTAAACTTATAATGCATATGTATAGAAAAAGTTTTCCGTATATAATAACTTTTTTATTTATGATCCGATTTGTTTGAATCCGGATCCGACTATAGGTTACACTAATATCAGTTAGCTGTGAAAATTTCAAATGAATCCATCTGCGAATAAAAAAGCCTAATGCTCCACAAAGTTTTAATCTAGCGTATTAATATTGTTACGATTACAGAAAAATCTAGACGATTACGGTTACTTCTAGGAAAATCAAATCAACAAAATACTACAACAGATTAATGAAATGAATATTGTTGTTGTTGTCTCTTCTTAGAAATAGGGTCAACGTAAACGATTTTATGAATCAAATCAACATAACGTAAAATAATCGAGTATTCTAATATTTTCTCAAGGTTTCTAGAAAGTGATGTCGAATTATCTAGAAGTATTGCAGGAGGTATATAAGAAAATTGTTTCTTGTAGTTTTTAATTAGTTTTATTTTAGACCTGCGACAGTAAAGTGAAATTAAATGTAAAATTAATTAGTTTATTTTAAACCTGCGATTGTGAAGTTAAAAATTATAAAAGTGATCTTTAAATTAGTTTTTGTGTAAAGTTTTTGTAAATAAAGTTATAAGTGTTATTAAATAGAAATATTTTGTGTATTATTTTGAACGTTGTGAATTGGAAATTTCTACAATAAACCGTTGGAGTTTCTGAAGCTGTTAAAAGAATATTCTAGTTAGGAATATTGTTTGCTGTATTGTTTTCCTGTTGTTGTGGAACAATCAAGGAGTTGAAGACTTAATAAAACCTGGTGTTTGTGCTTACTAATCAGTGATCGAACTCAGGAAGAGATTTGGGAATTGCGTTTATCGAATTGTGAGTTAGGCCAATTCGAAGTAAGGTTGGAAAAACGTAACATTGGTGACATCGGCGGATTAGTTAGCTGTTAATAATGGTTTTATTAAGTGATTTGAAGGTTCTTGAGTTAAAGAAAGAACTAGAACAACGTGGATTGTCAACAAACGGAAACAAAACTGAATTAACGATACGGCTTCGAGAAGCTATGGAAGCTAGTGGAGTAGTTGTGGAAAGTTACCAGTTTGGAGTGATTAGTCCAAATAATGATCTAGTGGCAGCTGATGAGGAGAAAAGTTTTGTTGCGGAAACAACAACTTCATTGCCATCTGGAAATTGTGATTTTACGCAGTTAATGGCTATGATGCAAGAGATTAGTTGCAACATCAATCAACAAATGGCTGCTACTAAAGAAGAGATTAGTTGTAACATCAATCAACAGCTGGAAACAGTCAACAATAACATGGCTGTTAATAAGGAAGAGATTACTGCAACACTTGCTGCAAATAAAGAGGAGATGAACCAGCAAATAAATGAGTTGAAAACTGGAATACATCAACATTTGGATGAGAAACTATTACAAATGTCAACTGCATTCGATGTAAAAGTCGAGAAAATTGAAACAGAAATTCAGGAGTTTGAACATAAAATGTTGACGAAAGTTGATGATTTTGAAAAGAGGTTGCAGGACGTTGAAACGACTAAAGTTATTTCCCAGGTGGTACATCAAGTAGCAAATATCAAACTAAAACCACCATCATATGATGGAACAACATCGTTCGGCATCTTCAAGTTCCAGTTCGAAACCGCAGCAGATCAAAATGTTTGGAACGCTGAAAATCGTCTAGCTGCATTAATAGTTGCTCTTAAGGGGGAAGCAGCTGAAGCATTACAGGCAGTACCAGAAAACGATCGCAAAAGTTATGCTGAAGTGATGAATGCGTTGGAACGAAAATATGGCAGCGACCACAAAAAGGAGCTATACCGGATCGAGTTAAAGGGTCGCTTGCAACGGAATGGAGAAAGCATTCAGGACTATTCTTCGGCAGTAGAACGCCTTGTACATTTGGCACACTCGAATACTCCACCGAATTTTATGGAGAAAATGAAGATCGAGGCGTTTACTGATGGTATTCGTGATCCAGAAACACGAAAAGCAGTAATGTTGTCACCAAAAGCAACATTCGCAGAAACTATTGCTTATGCCTTAACAAATGAAACTGCACAAGCAATTATAAAACCATCAATCAAAATACGCCGAGTGGAGTTGGCTGATGACAACGGTTATAAACCAAGACTACGAGAGAGTGTCAGAGGTGATAGAATCCGATGCTGGTTATGTGGCAAGTTGGGTCATATTTCGAGGGAATGCAGAGATGTGAGAAGGAAACGAGCAAGATCAGCATCACCTATGCAGCGACGTCAAGCAGAAGAACGGGTGCAGCAAGCTAGGGAAGACGATAGAGCAGCACCGCATCAGTTAAACTACAACGAGTCAGCCTAAAGGGGCGTAAGCTGGCTCCCACAACCGATTGCCCCATAACCTTCATCCATGTTTCGAGATTAACAAGGAGAGGTGACAGCCTTACTGTTAGGGCTAATATTGATGGAAAAAGTTGTTTCATCACGTTAGATACGGGAGCAACAAATACAATTGTCCGCACTGATGTTGTGAAAGGGAAACTAAAACCAGCAGGAAGATACCGAATCCAGACAGCTACTGGCGAAAGTGCAAGTATTAAAGGAAAGAAAGTGGTCAACTTTGAAATCGGGAATACTCACTTTCAACATGAAGTGGTTGTAGCTGACATTGTGGATGAAGTAATCCTGGGAATGGACTTCATGAGGCCAAATGGATTCGTTATTGATGCTGGCAAAGGAGTACTCACGTACGGAAATGTTGAGTTGCCACTCCAATTTAATGGTGAAGATTCAAATTGTGTTCGTCGAATAATATTAGATCACAGGGAAAAGCTGCCACCCCAATCAGAAACAATCATTTAAGGAAAATTGGAAGGAGGTTCTGGGTCACCCAGGTTGTGGGTTGTAGAAGCCAACAAAGAACATCAAAATTTTAAAGAAGTCGTTATAGGGAAAACTTTAGTTAGATCGGATGCTGATTACAAAATACCAGTAAGAGTTTTAAATCTGTCAGATACGCAGAAAACAATAAAAAAAAGATCAATCATAGGACAATGTGAAGAGGTAGCTAAAATAATAAAGTGCGAGCAGAAAAACATCAATTGCACGGTCAACACAAAACAACAAAAGGCAGAAATGGAGCAACTTGTGCAGAAATGGACAGAAGGGCTTTCAGAAGAACAGAAGAAAGCAGCACGTCAATTGTTGGAGCGGCACAAGTCTGTATTCTGTAGTACACCTGAAGGGAATGGCAGAACCAATATGGTAAAACATCGTATTGACACCGGAGCAGAAAAGCCGATACGCCAGGCACCAAGACGATTACCATTAGCTAAAAGAGAGGAAGCTGATAAAATGGTGAGAGATATGAAAGAAGCTGGTGTGATTGAGCCTTCAGACAGTCCCTGGAGCTCACCTGTGGTGTTAGTTGGCAAGAAAGGGAGCTTGAGATTTTGTGTTGACTACAGGAAACTAAACATAGTTACGAAGAAGGATAGCTACCCATTGCCTAGGATTGATGATACACTGGATACATTATCGGGCTCAAAATTGTTTTCAACATTGGATCTGCAGAGTGGTTACTGGCAGGTTGAAGTTGCGGATGAAGATCGGGAGAAAACAGCGTTCAGTGTAGGGAATGGACTATGGCAATTTAATGTCATGCCATTTGGGTTATGCAACGCGCCCGCAACTTTCGAGAGATTAATGGAACGGGTACTAAAAGGCTTGCACTGGAAAACATGCCTTGTATATTTGGATGACATCATCGTCATGGGAAAAGACTTTGATGACCACTTGAGGAACTTGGCGGAGGTACTGGAAAGGTTGCAAGAAGCCGGTTTAAAGTTAAGTCCCAAAAAGTGTTCACTTTTCAAGAAAGAAGTAAAATATTTGGGACACAAGGTTACGGCAATGGGAATTCATACAGATTCTGACAAGATTGCAGCAGTTATGAACTGGCCAAGACCAAAGAACCTACATGAACTACGAAGCTTCCTTGGATTGTGCACATATTACAGACGGTTTGTGCCAGGATTCGCCAACGTTGCCAAAAGTCTGCATGAGTTAACCAGAAAAGATAAGGCATTTGAATGGAATGAACCTCAAGAACAAGCATTTGTGGAGCTCCGAAAGAGATTATGTACGGCTCCAATTCTGTCCTATCCTATACCAAATGTTCAGTTTATTTTGGATACTGATGCCAGTAATGAAGGTATAGGAGGAGTCTTGTCGCAGAATATAGATGGTCAGGAAAAGGTGATAGCTTATTTCTCGAAAAAGTTATCAAAGCCGGAGCGAAATTATTGTGTTACCCGGAAGGAGTTATTGGCCATTATGGAATGCGTCAAACATTTTCATAAATACTTGTATGGTCAGAAATTTCATCTTAGAACTGACCATGGTGCGTTAAGATGGCTACTCCAGTTCAAAAATCCAGAGGGACAAGTAGCACGCTGGATCGAACGGTTGCAGGCGTACGATTTGGACATTGAACATCGAAAGGGTACTGCACATGGGAACGCTGATGCATTATCGAGACGACCCTGTCCAGTTGAATGCAAGCATTGCAGTCGTCAAGAAAATAAGGAGAACATCATCGATGTACGATTACTACAAGTGCTACCTGACGATGAATGGACAGCTGAAGCCATAAGAAAAGATCAATTAGAAGATCCGGATCTTGCACCCATCATCGAGTTCAAGGAAAAGGGTTGCAAACCAGTATGGGGAGAAATTTCTGATAAAACTCCAACTTTGAAGGCGTACTGGGCGCAATGGGACAGTCTCCAGTTAGAGAATGGATGCCTAAAGAGAATATGGGAAAGCTCAGATGGCAAGATAAAGCAATCCCTTACAGTGGTACCAAAAGGGAAAATAGAAGCAGTACTGAAGGAGTATCACGAAGGACCGAGTGGAGGTCACCTTGGGATCAATAAGACTCTTGCAAAAATACGACAACGGTTTTACTGGTCGGGGACTCGGCAATCAATTGTAGAGTGGTGTCAAAAATGCGATAAATGTGCGGCGGTGAAAGGACCCGCACGAAGAAGTCATGGAAAAATGAAGCAATACAATGTAGGTGCTCCATTTGAAAGGATCGCAATGGATGTAGCGGGACCATTTCCAACAACTGATAATCAGAATAAATATGTGCTTGTGATCATGGACTACTTCAGTAAGTGGCCGGAAGTGTGTGCGATTCCAAACCAGGAAGCAACCACAATCGCTGAAGCTGTAATAAATAATTGGATTAGCCGCTATGGAGTTCCTATAGAGATCCACACCGATCAGGGACGGAACTTCGAGTCAGCTGTATTCCAGGAAATTTGTCAAATGCTGGGGATTAACAAAACGAGGACGACAGCTTCACACCCACAGTCAGATGGGATGGTTGAGAGATTCAATGCTACTTTGGAGAAATTTCTAGCAAAAGTGGTCAGTAAGAATCAACGTAACTGGGATCAACACATTCCCTTATTTTTGATGGCATACAGATCAGCAGTTCATGACACCACGACCATGACACCAGCTCAAACTATTTTTGGAAGTGATTTAAGACTTCCTGGTGACCTCAAATTTGGAGCGGTACCATCAACATCATTGTCTGCGCAAGAATACGTCAACCGAATCAGGAAGAACCTTGAGGATATTCACAATCTTGTTCGGCAAAAGATACAACTGACCAGTGATAAAATGAAAGCCCGATATGATATACGATCTAATAATAAAGGTTTTGAAGAAGGACAATTAGTATGGCTACACAACCCACAACGAAAACGAGGGTTATCACCAAAACTGCAAGCTGCATGGGAAGGACCTTACAACATTATAACGAAGTTGAATGACGTAGTTTATAGAATTAAGAAAGGACATCGAGGCAAAGCGAAAGTAGTACATTTGGAAAGATTGGCCTTATACAAAGGAGAGCTAGATCCTGTTCGGGACGAACAGGCTTAAGTGGGATCGCAATGGATGATGGATGTAGTTTTTCTGTATTGTTACGATTACAGAAAAATCTAGACGATTACGGTTACTTCTAGGAAAATCAAATCAACAAAATACTACAACAGATTAATGAAATGAATATTGTTGTTGTTGTCTCTTCTTAGAAATAGGGTCAACGTAAACGATTTTATGAATCAAATCAACATAACGTAAAATAATCGAGTATTCTAATATTTTCTCAAGGTTTCTAGAAAGTGATGTCGAATTATCTAGAAGTATTGCAGAAGGTATATAAGAAAATTGTTTCTTGTAGTTTTTAATTAGTTTTATTTTAGACCTGCGACAGTAAAGTGAAATTAAATGTAAAATTAATTAGTTTATTTTAAACCTGCGATTGTGAAGTTAAAAATTATAAAAGTGATCTTTAAATTAGTTTTTGTGTAAAGTTTTTGTAAATAAAGTTATAAGTGTTATTAAATAGAAATATTTTGTGTATTATTTTGAACGTTGTGAATTGGAAATTTCTACAATAAACCGTTGGAGTTTCTGAAGCTGTTAAAAGAATATTCTAGTTAGGAATATTGTTTGCTGTATTGTTTTCCTGTTGTTGTGGAACAATCAAGGAGTTGAAGACTTAATAAAACCTGGTGTTTGTGCTTACTAATCAGTGATCGAACTCAGGAAGAGATTTGGGAATTGCGTTTATCGAATTGTGAGTTAGGTCAATTCGAAGTAAGGTTGGAAAAACGTAACAATATATAGAAGATACTTTTTAATTTAAAAAAAAATAGAGAAAAAGAAAGATTAAATAAAAATTCGTATTCAAGAAAAGGAACTTTTTTATTATTTTCTAATTAATACAAGTGAATTTATTTACATATATTGAAAGGCATAAATTTGAAAGGAACTAAATATTGGAACATGAAAGGAACTAAATATTATCGTAATTGAAAGGCAGAATTTATATATTATTGTTTTGGAAAGGCAGCACTAAATATTATCGTAATTGAAAGGCAGAATTTATGTATTATTGTTTTGGAAAGCATAACTGTAATTGGAAAGCAGAACTATTTCCTATTGGATTCGGACAGCAGATATTTTGGGACACCAATCAACCCACTCAAGTACTTCAAGTAAATTTCTCTTTTTTATTATTTATTATTTTAGTAATTTTTCTTTCTTGTGAGTGATTTTTTTTTTTGATTCAAGATGATGGGTTAAATTACTAAATTTTGTTGTTGAAAGGTCCAGTCGTAAAATATAACAAAACATGAAAGAGTTTTCACAGAACTTCGGAAGGAAAGTAATAATTTAATTCCTATAGGTTGTAACAACCATATTCTACATAACACTGCCAAAAAAGCATTTGCGATTCTAAAATTTGACGTGGAAATTGTCCTAATGAAAATTTATAATGAATTTAGTTCATCTACGAAAAGATCTACAGAGTTAAAGGAGTTTTTTGAATGGACTGAAATGGAATGGAGTGAATTAATACGACATGTCGTATGCCACCAGATGGTTAACAATTGTTCCAGCAATTATACGATTGATGTCCAACTTTCAACCCGTAAAATCATATTTTATGAGCCAAAAAAATATTTCTCCAATCATACGAATGTTTTTCGAACACGCACTGAAAAAAATGTCTAACATGTTATTAATGACATGTTATCATTAAAATCTGTGTCATAAACACAACGAAAATTTCATTATCACAAAGAAATATGGCATTAAAAGTTTAAATATTTAATGACATAATTTATCTGTGTCATTAAACACATGAATTTTCAATCATTAAATTCTCTCAAACAAAAAAATTAATGAATTTGTAATTGTTTAACGTTTGTTGTCATTAATAACATGTATTGTGGCATTAAAATATAAAAAATAAAAAATTATGACCAATTTGCCTAATTTAATGATAAAGTATCCTAATTTTATGACATATTCATGTTTTGACAGAATTTTATGATTTTTATGTTTTTTTTTATGTTCTATTTTGAAAAATTTATGAAATTTTACCATAGAGTTATGAAATAGTTACCGTTAAGACATCATCTTGGCACGTAGCTATTCAACAACAAATTAGTTTTATTTTCACTTTCGTAATAACTTAAATTAGAAAATAATTATTTTATAGTTCAATTAAACTAATAATAAAATAGTGGAAAGTGAATAATTAATAATAATAATAAAAGTGAATAATTAAGAATAATAAAAACAACGGTAAGTTTGTGTATTTATTTGCAACTTTTTTGTGTATTCGCAAATAACGTACATAACGGCACTCTTTAAAATTATTGGTATATAGAGTTTTTCCCAAAAATATTGTGACAGCTCAAATCAGCTGTTTTAATTTGTGCATGTAAAATAACCAAAATTGATTGATTTTCCTTGCAATTTTGGTTATGAACTTATTTTATTATTATTTTGCACTTTATTATTGTTATTTTACACTAAAGTATTTTCAGAAATGAAGGTTCATTTAATTTCTATATTTTTATGCGATTTTAATTATTTCACTATCCCTAATGCATAAAAACTTAAGAGCACAACACAATTTGGAGTTTGATCATGTGTGGAGGAGTTTGATCATGTGTGGAAAGCCTGCGCAAAATATAGATTATGCGAAATAAAGGACAACACCCCCAAAGTTATATTAGAAAAATGGCCGTATTATACATTACCATCAGGCTTCAGATTGGTAAACATTATCTGCTTTTTCGTATATAAATACATAATACATACAATTCCAGTAAATTTCGATGTCAAATTTAAGACCAACCTGAAATTTGTTACTATACCATTTTTCTTTCAAACTGATAATTGTTACTTTCAATGTGAGAACAGTAACTTTCAGTGGAATAGTACCTTTCAATTTGAGAATTATTAGTAGTCTTATAATAAGAATTATTCCAATATCTTTACTATATCTTTCCTTAATTATTTATAGATTGATATGGATTTTTCTACCATTGATGTGGATAATTCTACCAAATTGCCATCCACTTGAAATACAAACGCACCACAAATATTACAATTTTTAACCGACAACATTAAGGATAAATTAACAAAAGCCATTATAAAAAATTTAAATGATATTGACGAAAGTAAGTAAAGCAGGCATTTTTATATGTTGGTAAATGTACACAAGAAGTAGAAGACCACCTCAACTTATTAAAGAAACGTGATTTGCATTTCCAACCCATAAAACTATGCATAGGCGATAGTATTCAAGATATACAAGAAATTTTTGTTTATTTTGATACTATCAAGTATTCATTCAATGAGCGTGTTCGGTACAGCAAAATGATAAAAAAAATCACGTTATTAAACTTCAAAGTTTTTTGCTACTAACTTCACTTCGTGTGATATTACTTCAAACCGCACCGAACAGACAAAAGATAGAAAAATATGATTTTTGGATTTAAACGTCAAATTTTTAAAAAGCGCAATTATTAAGTGACAACATCGAAAACCGTTTACAAAAAACATTTATTTCCTATAATATTAAATTTGATTTAGATTAATCTTTATTTATAAAATATCTTTAATAAAATTAGTGTTCCATTTATAATATTCGATACTTCAGTTTCTGTCATAACTATATGATTATCTCTTAAATACTTTTGTAACTCTTAATTGGGTAGCGAAATCCGAAATTCGACGTCCACGCCGTGCTGCCTGGTTAATGCTGACAGAATTAGGTTGGTGTACCGGAGACAAGCAGGGTAAAAACTGCTTAGTCAATCATGGTACATCATGGCGAATTGGCGCCTTAAAACCAATGCGTTTCAAGCGTCTGTTCTCCATGTTAGGGGCGGCTTGAAGCGGGCGTCTGTCTTGGATCAAGCGGCTCGCTATATAAACGTGTCAAAAGGTTGTTTCTGGTAACCTTAAGATGCAGAACGGACCCATTCACGACAATTTGGGTTGGGCCTAAGGTTAACACCCTAACCACGGAAAAAAAATTATTTGTTAAATTTGGAAATCAGAAAAGAAAAACAGACCCGGACAAAAACAACAGAATTTTACCTGGACGTGAAAAAGGACCAGACTACCGAATCGGAACGTGGAACGTGCGCAGCCTGAGCGCTCCTGATGCTCTTATAAGTCTAGAAACAGAGGCTGAGAGGTATGGGATGGATATCATAGCTCTGCAAGAAATTAGACAGCCAATAATCGGAAAACAAGATTTGGATAGTCACTCTCTATACTGTAGTGGTCATCCTTCTCGAAGAGAATTTGGAACTGGCTTTCTTGTTGGTGCACGCATACAAGAAGCCGTGATGAAATTCATCCCGGTCAGTGAGAGGATTTCCTACCTACGTGTACGTGGTACATATAACAATATTTCTCTTATTGCCGTGCATGCACCTACTGAAGCTAAGACCGTCGACGAGAAGGATAATTTCTACATAGCGCTGGAAGAGGTTATGAAACAAACACCAACACGCGACTTCACTATGGTTCTTGGTGACTTTAATGGGCAGGTTGGAAGAGATATCTCTTATGGAAATGTGGTGGGCCCCAACAGTCTGCATTTGAATTCGAATGATAATGGTGAGAGAATGACTGAGTTTGCATTATCAAATAATTTGAGAATTGCCAGTACTTTCTTTCCGCACCGATCGATTCATAAGCAGACATGGGTCTCACCGAATGGAAACACTCGAAATCAAATTGATCACGTGCTAGTTACAGCACGTTTCTTTTCGAGTGTTCTGGATGTGCGATCCTTTAGAGGTGCATACATTGGAAGTGACCACTTTCTTGTATATGCTAAAATAAGGTTCCACTTCCCAAACCCAAGCATTCCGAAATTCAATCAACGGAAACGATTTAACATCTCATCACTAAAGAATGCAGAAACAGAAGAGAAATATCAAAACCATATTGCCGAAACATTAGAGAAATCAGAAACCATTAATGGAGACGTCGATAAGTCATGGTATTTGCTCAAAGATGCTGTTTTAAGCGCTGCTGAGGGAATACTTGGACGACCACAAAACCACTCCCAGAAGCCATGGATGGATCAAGCATGTCTTGACGCTATTCAATACAAAAGAGATTGCTATCTGAAATGTCTGCAAGGACGCAACACCAGGTCCACGAAGGAGAACTATAAACTGGCAAGACAAGCCGTTACAAAGTTATGTAGACGAACGAAGAGAGAATGGTGGAAGAGAAAGTGTGAGGAGATTGAAAGCTTCAATAAGGAACATCAATCGCGTAACTTCTTTCAACAGGTTAAAACCTTAAAGAAGGGCCCTCAAACTAGATCGACTGCTATTCAAAACGAAGATGGGGAGCTACAAGTAGACCTTAAAAATATTTTAGACACTTGGGCCACTTATTTTGAGAATCTTCTCAACTTAAGTGACCAGCAACAAGTCGGGCGACGAGCAAAGCTTATTCGTGCGTCAAAGGTACATGTAGACGAACCCACCAAAGAGGAATTCGATGCGGCGCTGTCAAAATTAAAATGCAATAAAGCACCTGGTATCGACGATATAACATCCGAAATGATTGTACATGGTGGTGAAACTCTATCCTTAAGATTGTTTGAAATTGTTCAAATGATATGGAGGACTGAAGCCATGCCACAGGACTGGAACACAGCTATGCTGATACCAATCCATAAAAAAGGTAATCGCCTACAATGTGCAAACTACAGAGGAATCGCTTTACTCTGCACAGCATATAAGATCTTCTCTTACATTTTGCTATCCAAAATCAATCCTTTTGCTGAACAACTGTTTGGAGAATATCAGTGTGGCTTCCGGCGGGGCCGAGGTACCACCGATGCACTTTTCTCTATAAGGATGATTTTGGAAAAGTGCCGAGAGTTCAACATACCAGTGCACCAACTCTTCATTGATTTCAGACAGGCCTACGACTCTCTCGAACGAGAGACTCTATGGTCTGCTCTAGTGTCAATGGGAATTCCTGGTAAACTGGTATCACTATGCAAAATGACAGTACAGAACTCTCAATGCTGTGTACGAGTAGAGAACGAAATATCAAGGTTTTTTAAAGTCGACTCCGGGTTAAGACAAGGTGATGCTATCTCTCCTATACTTTTTAATTTAGCCTTGGAATATGTGTGCCGTCAAAAGAAACTGCCGACTAACAACAATATCTTGTCAATAAACTCAGTACAGATGATTGCATACGCTGATGATGTTGTCATCCTCGGCCGAAGTGAAGCTGTTATGAGTGAGACTTTCAAATCGCTTGAGAGTGGTGCTAGGAAAATTGGTCTGCAAATTAACTACAATAAAACCAAACATATGAATGTTTCAAGAGAGTCTGAGAAGAAAGATTTGATGTGCGGCGATGAACGAATTGAGGGAGTTGAATCTTTTAAATATTTGGGATCAATGCTTGACTCAAACAACAGCATACTTACAGATATAAAAGCTCGAATCGCTGCAGGTAATCGAACTTTCTACTCAATCAAACCTCTCCTTGGATCTCCGTATGTATCAACTAACACCAAGCTCAAGTTATACAAGACATTGATTAGACCGGTTGTGATGTATGGTTCACAAACGTGGACCCTTACACAAAATGACGAATCGCATTTATCTGTATTTGAGCGTAAGATCCTACGCTATATTTTTGGTCCACTTAAGACAGACGATGGAGAGTATAGAACCCGGTATAACTTTGAGATCAGAGACCTTCTTGAGGGTCCTGATATAATAGGTTGTATCCGTTCTAATAGGATTGCTTGGTTTGGGCATGTTCTACGAGCCGATTCACAGTCTGGAATGATTAGAAAAATGTACGTTAGTACCCCAGGGAGTGGGCGACCGCGAGGTAGACCACGACTACAATGGGAGACTGACGTAATAAACGACCTTAAAAAAATCGGCTGCCATGGTAATTATGTCGCTGTTGCGAATGACCGTGGTGAATATTCGAAGCTGATTAGCCTGGCAACGCTCCTACATGGACATGAACGCCGTTAAAAAAAAAAAAAAAACTCTTAATTACTTGCTAGTTCTAAAACAATATAAACATATTCTGTATCCTCAAAAAATGTATATAGCTCTAAAATAGCTGGATGCTTTAATCTTGAATGTATTGAAACTTCTTGTCGAACTCGATCGATCATTCCAGGATTTTGTATTATTTTCTTATCAATCTAAAAATTTACTAAGTTTTATTACAATTTCATTTATAAAAATTAATTAACTTACAACTTTTTTAGCAACTTCGAACGTAAATACTTTGCCTTTTTTTTTTTTTTTTTATTCCAAGTTAGGCATGTTTAGTGTTAATCATAATAAATTATTAATTAACGTCTCTGAATATCCGAAGATACTAACTAGGCATGGACGCTAACTTTAAAACTTTGAGGATTAAAGCTATCAGGAAAAACCCATGAAGGTAAGGCGTTCCAGAGATGAGGACTCTGTTGAAAAAATCACGCTGAAAGGCAACAGTTCTGCACCTTTTTATATGAACCGTAAAAGGATGGGCTATAAAATTTGCTCTGGTGTTACGCAATGGGATTGCTAGTTCAGGTAAAATTGATTTAATCTCTTCAGAAGTTCGTTCATCCATAATGTATTTGTAGAAAATTGTCAAATCCGCAACATTTCGTCTGTGCTGTAAAGAATCAAGCTCATCAGTAAGAGTTGAGTTGCCAATCAGTTTAACAGCTCTGCGCTGAACAGAATCAAGGCACTTCAAACTACTATAATAAGCTCCACCCCATATGTGAGAACAGTACTCCATGCAGGGACGTATAAATGATTTGTAAATTAAAAGAAGCTGTTCGCTATTAAAAAACTTACGACATCGTCCCAAAAAGCCCAATTTTTGAACAGCGTTCTTAGCTAGGTTAAAAATATGAGAATTCCATTTCAAATTATTTTCAACTTCTACTCCTAAAAGCCTAACAGATCCGTTGTCTACAAGATCTTTAGAGTCGAACTTCAATGGAAACGGATTAGGTGTGGATAATCTAGAAAAATAACAAGCCTGTGTTTTGCTCGTATTGAATTCAACACTATTAGCGAGCCCCCAATCCAAAATAGTTTTAAGGTCATGGTTTAAAGAATCTATTAAATTTGATCTACAGTTGTTAAGCGCTAATTGTGAATATAATTTAGGGTGTAATGAAGCGCTTTCTTATTGGCGAACCAATGAGAAGGACATAGCAGGAAGCGTACCTAGCGAGATTGATTTTCAAGCCCCAAACTAGCTTCAGCCCATGGGAACGATAAAGTAACCCTGCTACTTCAGCACAAATACAGACATGTACGCTATTCACGAAAGTTTGCAGAAATGGAAAGAAATACAAGTGGAAAAACGAAGACTCTGGCGACCCCTGTTGCGAAAGACCCACGATCAACACGTCCAACCCCCACGTTCACTCACATACGCCCACACACACACACACACATTCACACCCCTTTATCATTATGACCGAAGTAATAAAATAACTTTACTCACCCCATGATTAAACCCCGTCCTCCTATTCTGCTTCCATCAGCCCTCCATCAGCACGTTGTTCAGGTTTGAAATCTCGCAAAAAAATACTTTGTATGTCGCGAACGTTATGGAGAAACGATGAATCAATTGGTGATCAGCAGCGTTGCATAAACTTGTATTTAAAATCGTGAGTCAGTTTGTCCTTCAAAAGCGTTGACTCAATTTATAAACAATGACGTTGAACCAATTTATAATCACGTGCGTTGATAAAATTGGTAATCCAAATAGTTGAATAAATTTGTAGTCAAAAGCGTTGACCAAATTTATAAACAATGACGTTGAAACAATTTGTAATCAAATGCGTTGATAGAAGTAGAAAAAAAATAGTTGAATAAATTTGCAGTCAAAAGCGTTGACTCAATTTATAAACAATAACGTTGAAACAATTTGTAATCAATTGCGTTGATAAAATTAGTAATCCAAATAGTTGAATAAATTTGTAGTCAAAAGCGTTGACCAAATTTATAAACAATAACGTTGAACCAATTTGTAATCAATTGCGGTGATAAAATTAGTAATCCAAATAGTTGAATAAAGTTGTAGTCAAAAGCGTTGACTAAATTTATAAACAATAACGTTGAACCAATTTGTAATCAAATGCGTTGATAAAATTAGTAAAAATAGTTGAGTAAATTTGTAGTCAAAAGCGTTGACTAAATTTATAAACAAGGACGTTGAACCAATTTGTAATCAATTGCGGTGATAAAATTAGTAATCCAAATAGTTGAATAAATTTGTAGTCAAAAGCGTTGACTAAATTTATAACCAATAACGTTGAAACAATTTGCAATTCAAATGCGTTGAATGATTTTAAAGTCCACACCGTTGAATAAATTTGTAGTCAAATGCGTTGACTAAATTTGTATTCAAATTCATGGAACCCAATTGCAATCAAAATCGGTGAATAATTTTATAATCCAATTCGTTGAATAAACTATTTTTATTTAAGATATATTTGAACTATTCTTTAAATTACAGTTTAATCATTTAATAACAAGAACGACAAAAGTTATATAAACACGGTAATAATTATTTACAACTCATCACGCCAGTCTCGTACATTCTTATATTTTATATTTACAGATAATGATTTTTTTGTTTTTTTTTTTTTGTATTTATATTTAATAAATTAGAAATATTCACTAGCCTAAAGTTAAATAATTTAATAACAAGGACGACACATTTTAACTAACACGGTAATAATTATTTTAAATTGATCATGCCAGTCCCGTACATTCGTATAATTTATAGTTACAGATAATGATTTTTTTTGATATTTATATTTAATATATTAGGAATATTCGCTAGACTAAAGTTCAATAATTTAAGAACAATGACGACACAATTTAACTAAACACGGTAATAAATATTTTAAATTGATCATGCCAGTCCCGTGCATTTGTATAATTTATAGTTGCAGATAATGATTTTTTTTGATATTTATATTTAATAAATTAGAAATATTCACTCGATTAAAGATCAATAATTTAATAACAATGATGACACAATTTATCGGAACACGGAATAGGTATTTAGAACAGAAAGCTAATTCGTTAAGCGAATTATGCAGGTCCCTAATAAATTCTCACAGTTTTATAAAATTTTTGGTACCTTTACTAATCCTTTTTCGCGCTTATCCAAAATGTCAGCCAAGCCCAAAAGTTTGACGTGATATTTTTTATCCAAATTGGCACAATTTCGCGAAATGCAGGACCAGACGTCCATCAAAAGTAATATGTATCACAATCACTCACGATCGTCATCTTCATGGTGAATTTTATTCCATTGTTGAGAACTGCCGACGTAGTAAAAGAAAAACACTCCTCCAACAAAATCTCATGCACACCTGACAGCCGTCCAAACACCAAAAAACAAATGTAATAGAACTGCCCAACAACCTACAGGGTCATTTAAAATTTTTGTTTTAAGATTTTTTTTGTAACTTGGTTTTACCGCACAAAACATATATGATTTTTTTATTTATTATCTTGTTTTCAAAAAAACACAAACATATAAATAATTTTTTTTCCTAAATTACAGTATCGGGACGCGAGACATTTAAAATAATTTAACTAATTGCACTAATTGAACTAAATTGATGCTAATTAAAAATTCCACTACTTAACTTTTTAACCTTAAACTTAATCGAAAATGCATGAATGCAAAATTTCCGTATTTTGTCATTCATGAGAGATAGGTTGCACAAGAGAATGAATAATTTTACAGTGCTCATTATATAGTCAAATTTTTAGTCTCGCAATAACTCGAATATAGTGTTTAGATGGGAGATAATTAATTTACATCAGATTTTCAAATTATTGGGAACTTATTATAGTTCACAAAACCGTTTGCTATTTGATAATATTGTACTAAAATAAGGTTGGGACACAGGATATTTCCGACACATCCATAACACGTATAATTGAATTCAAAATGAATCAAATACAGATTCGATCAATGATATGATGTTTAGACATTTATTAACTACATTCTGCAATATCAGTACAGTGAAGTTCAGTTCAATAACGGAAGGATTGTTTAAAGCAAAACACTCATACAAAGACAAATCAAATGTTTAACAAAGCAAGAATAGTAATTCGTTGTATGTTGACGATTGGAAACAGAATACACGTAGCTGTTATGAGGTTTTGAGAATTTCGTTGTTTCATTACGGTTTGTGTTTTGAAAAAAAAGAAGAGTTTAAACTCAAGTAGTAAGGCGAGAACAATCGAATGGAAGCATAACGCGCGTCAATTTTAGTGCGTTGCAAGATTAAATTCTGATTAAATTTTTGTGGTTATACGGATGATGATTAAAGAAAATTATTAATTAATTCAAATTAACCAATATTATGTTATATTAATGAATAAATAAATCAGGGTAATTAGTGCAATTTTCTTTCTCCTATACGTTTGTCCGGTTATTGCAGATTTAGTTAGATTTTAAGAAATATATAAGGAAACTATGGGTTAAGGAAACTACACGAAATATGACTATTGATGATGAAGGGATGAGAATCTATTACAAGTGGTACAGATTAATATAAGGAACAACAACTAAGGAAACTGCGACTGTAATACACTACGTTCTGACATTAGTCCAGACTATCCATTACAGAACAAGTGCTTTTTGGAAGAACACTCACGACCAAAAAGAAGTTGAAAAAGGCATAGGCTGGTCGCAACTAGACCTTGTACATCCATATTAGTATGGTGAAGCACCTCGATGTACCACAGATTAGCAATCAATTCGATCGGTATTACAAACTCAGTCTTAGCAGAAACAAAGTAACAAAGTATCTATGATTATACAAAAAAAAACTTTTGGGAGGGGTATCGATAAAATCAGTATTCTACTCTATTGCAAGCGGTGGATAACTAAAATCTTCCAGACCCAATTTCGGGCAGATCTGGGGGTTCCCGAGACTCTAACGTCACAAAAAAATTGATTCAATCAGCTACAGATCGAAAGGAAAAACACCGTAGGACCGACTTCTTTAATGAAACATCCGACATAATTCCGTTTTTACGTTATGCAGGCTCGCAACCCACACCTGAACTACCACGAGTCTCATGCGTCTCCGACTACTCTAGCCGGGCCACACTGTTGTACGCTTCCGTCCAAGTGACTCTGGAGGCTGAAAAAAAACTGTTCACATAGTTTCAAAGTAACTAATTGAACCAAATTCAATACGTGCAATCTCGGAATTTTCGCGTGCAAATAGTCAAAAAAAAATTTTTGAAACAAGACCCGAACACCAAAGTTGATACACACTCGCTGAACTGTTAATTTAAAACGAAACCAATAATCTTGACCTGCAATGGCTGGGAAACACCAGCGAAATTCATTATCATACTGACAAAAAAAAAATATAACTCATTACCGATGTTAGGCGCGAATGTCCTTGGAATGGTAAACATCTCTACGTTTAGAAGCCAGGTCCTCCAGTTCGTAAGCAGCGCTACCTACCAACCTTCAAACGTTGGCTTCGCAAACTTTTGTGAGAGCGATACCGAGGATTTTCTGCAGTTCCCCGCATCGCTCAAAATAATATTACGACAGAATTCAATGTTTTGTTTTTGGCTAAACCCCCAAGAGAGGAAGCTGGTGGACTGGGGGCCCTCGCAATACACTCGTCAGCGTATTCCTCGGGTAACCACAATCCCCATACCTCGCCCCTTGGAAGAATCTCAATATCTAAAACCCAAGCCAGCATTTCACCTGGCCTGAAATTAGGTTATCTGCGAACACAGGAACAGACAATGTCGGAGCTTATTGTCGGCAATAGATCTATCAATTATTTTCTTAAATTCATTCATAGGTGATTCAATATACTTGCCACTGACAGAATTTCTGGTTGTCAATTATTTGAGAATTTGGTGAATCGATTGATTCATTTCTACTATCATCAGCATCATAAATTTTATCATATTTTAACTTTTCCACATCGTAACAAAATCAACAACTTGATCTTTTGAACTTGGAAATTTTAAAACTGACATTTTTTTGAAATTTGAACCTATCCAAGCCGGTTTAAACAAATGTTATTGATACTCCAAAGCTTCAGGACCGTGCCGCTCGACCAATTCGATGTAAATAATTCAGTGATGGATTTGGAACATCAAGATTTATTATTAAATTTATATTTTCTGCATCAATTCTGCGTGACTGTGATTAGAATACGAAAGTTGAATTCTCTTATATTTTTCTAATAATTCAAGACGTTGTGTTTGCTCATGTGCGCCCTTCATCGTTAATCAATAATTTAAAACAGCGTTCGGCCCGGGATTGAGAATTGGTGAACAAAGAACATTGCTTACACGAAATCAACCGGAATATGTTTTTCTATTTCTACAATCTACAATTTCATTTCATTGAAATTATTTTCTGGCTGTGGTATTGCGTAACCAAATTGTTTGATTCCATGTTAAATTGGCATTTCGCGTTTTGGTGCGACATCGATGGGATTCGGCATATAATTCCGTAGGATTGTTCGAAATTTTTCATCTAAAGTGACGCTGGCCACCAGTAATTGTTCACCACTACGTAAATACCGATTAAATCGTTTGTTCGATACCAGATATGAGGCTTGAAGAAGTCAATTGACTTCATCGAATACAAAAAAGTTTATGTTATCCGTATTTAATATTTTATCTACAATAGGTTGAGACATTCGACCCAATGTACCAACCAAGACGATACGTCAATCTTATCCACAGCGGACCTTATGAAAACTCAAACCGCCGCACAGGACTAGACCAATAAAGGCAAGGGAGAGCGAAAAGAAAATTGATATGCTATCAAATGCGAGCGTTGAAACCAAATAAACGATTTAATTATTAACAACAAAAATATTTTATTACCACACTTACTTCAAATATATTAGAGCAGAATTTAAAAAAATTATATGGAAATTTAGTGATTCAAACCTCAAACAGCTGCGCGATGTCTGACCAATTCGTCCATTAGATTAATTTTTTTTTTTTTTTACTTTTAAAAAAAAATGTTAATCTGACAACAGCCGAGTGTGTAACACACAAAAAAAAACTATCTTGGCTGATGCTTGTATTTGATTTGACCAAACAAGGTAAAAATTGTACTGTGAGAGAAAATAGGTATACTACAACTATGGCAGAAGATGAGCACAAAAGAAAATTTACAGACCCAATTCCGGGCAGGTCTGACGGTTCCCGATACTCAAAACTGAGTAACAAACAAAAAAAAATATATAGAAGTGCGGCAAGCCTACCGGTTTGGCAAGAAAATACTCAAAATTAACAAAATTGAATCTTGCCTGTACAAGAAAAAAATTATATATAAAAATTTAACCTAACATGCAGGAATATAATTTAAGGAAATCTCTAAGCTACTTAAATTAATATTTACAAATTAATACTTCTGCCGTGGACTTCTATCTGGATTATGGTATATGTAAGATTTGTCCTTTGATTTGACTTTATGTATATTTTATCCTTTTGTTATTTTATTAAGTACAATTTATCGTGTTGGTATCCCATGATTGTGATAGAGAAAAAAACCAATAAGTACATGATTTTATCAGCAGTTTTATTCATTTACTAATAAATATTTATTCATTTATTTATTAATAAATATTTATTTATTTATTTAATATATTTATTTATTTATTTATTCAATATATTTATTTATTTACTTATTTACTGACGACGGACGGACGGACCAATCACGGGGGGAGTTCACCACACCTGGGGTTGGAAGAGGTGATCGCCGGTCTTTCATTATTTATGTTGATTTTATTTTGTTTTTTAGTTTGTTTGGGGACCAAAAAAAAGTTTAAAATTACACTACGTTAAAGGATGGGAACAAGGTAAGGGAAAGGGAGCAAGAAGGGATGAATAAGGAAAGGAGGAGGTAAGGTGAGACAGGAATAAGGTGGGGTATGTGTCGTCGGCCCGTCACCCGGATGACAAGTGCCGCCGGAATGGTCAGAGGATAAATCCTCTGCACCATTATTCAATCAACCGACACTTCTCATCCGCGATCGAGAACGACGAAACATACGGGGAGGTGCTATGATCTGAGTTAATCCAATTAACTCGCGACATGAAGGCTGGGCGAACATCTTCCCTCAGCAGTTGATATCAAACCGCTTTAGAAGATGTTCCCCAGTATCATTCGCGAGAACTGGACAACTCAGATCATAGGATGCTAACGCTCCTGGGAGGGGGCTCTAACGTTAAGGAGACGGTAGCTCGGATGAGAGTCCTGATGTCACAACGAACCCAGAGCATGACCAGATGACCAGACTGGATGTAGTAGGCGTATACACCATTCTACAAAAAATCTAAGTCTGGCATCTGGTCACCCCTGGCATTCCCCGTGCCAGCAAGAAACCCATCCGCTACTAGGGTACGTGGGATTGTAACCCCCATTGAGAATAATTCCGAAGAACTATTCTCACCCTTGCGTTACAGAAAAAATACCAAAAAAAGGAGAACATTGCTGGAGGCGTAGGGACGCAACTCCCCATCAAAGTAAAGTCTGAGGACTCTCAGACTTCCTTTGCTCCTGCGCGTGTGAAGCAGGGAATTGCTTCTACGCCGCCAGAGTCTTTTACTATTGTTGGGTGGAAACAGAAAGTTAATATGAGGAAAAATTTTCAAAAAAAAAATTTTTCAAAATTTTTGAAGTTATGGAGGGACTCCTCCAGAGTCCTACATTGCTGTAGAAACCCTTAGAGGAGCCCCACGTTGGGCGCCAATTTGTAATGAAGCGCTTTCTCATTGGCGAACCAATGAGAAGGACATAGCAGGAAGCGTACCTAGCGAGATTGATTTTCAAGCCCCAAACTAGCTTCAGCCCATGGGAACGATAAAGTAACCCTGCTACTTCAGCACAAATACAGACATGTACGCTATTCACGAAAGTTTGCAGAAATGGAAAGAAATACAAGTGGAAAAACGAAGACTCTGGCGACCCCTGTTGCGAAAGACCCACGATCAACACGTCCAACCCCCACGTTCACTCACATACGCCCACACACACACACATTCACACCCCTTTATCATTATGACCGAAGTAATAAAATAACTTTACTCACCCCATGATTAAACCCCGTCCTCCTATTCTGCTTCCATCAGCCCTCCATCAGCACGTTGTTCAGGTTTGAAATCTCGCAAAAAAATACTTTGTATGTCGCGAACGTTATGGAGAAACGATGAATCAATTGGTGATCAGCAGCGTTGCATAAACTTGTATTTAAAATCGTGAGTCAGTTTGTCCTTCAAAAGCGTTGACTCAATTTATAAACAATGACGTTGAACCAATTTATAATCACGTGCGTTGATAAAATTGGTAATCCAAATAGTTGAATAAATTTGTAGTCAAAAGCGTTGACCAAATTTATAAACAATGACGTTGAAACAATTTGTAATCAAATGCGTTGATAGAAGTAGAAAAAAAATAGTTGAATAAATTTGCAGTCAAAAGCGTTGACTCAATTTATAAACAATAACGTTGAAACAATTTGTAATCAATTGCGTTGATAAAATTAGTAATCCAAATAGTTGAATAAATTTGTAGTCAAAAGCGTTGACCAAATTTATAAACAATAACGTTGAACCAATTTGTAATCAATTGCGGTGATAAAATTAGTAATCCAAATAGTTGAATAAAGTTGTAGTCAAAAGCGTTGACTAAATTTATAAACAATAACGTTGAACCAATTTGTAATCAAATGCGTTGATAAAATTAGTAAAAATAGTTGAGTAAATTTGTAGTCAAAAGCGTTGACTAAATTTATAAACAAGGACGTTGAACCAATTTGTAATCAATTGCGGTGATAAAATTAGTAATCCAAATAGTTGAATAAATTTGTAGTCAAAAGCGTTGACTAAATTTATAACCAATAACGTTGAAACAATTTGCAATTCAAATGCGTTGAATGATTTTAAAGTCCACACCGTTGAATAAATTTGTAGTCAAATGCGTTGACTAAATTTGTATTCAAATTCATGGAACCCAATTGCAATCAAAATCGGTGAATAATTTTATAATCCAATTCGTTGAATAAACTATTTTTATTTAAGATATATTTGAACTATTCTTTAAATTACAGTTTAATCATTTAATAACAAGAACGACAAAAGTTATATAAACACGGTAATAATTATTTACAACTCATCACGCCAGTCTCGTACATTCTTATATTTTATATTTACAGATAAAGATTTTTTTGTTTTTTTTTTTTTGTATTTATATTTAATAAATTATAAATATTCACTAGCCTAAAGTTAAATAATTTAATAACAAGGACGACACATTTTAACTAACACGGTAATAATTATTTTAAATTGATCATGCCAGTCCCGTACATTCGTATAATTTATAGTTACAGATAATGATTTTTTTTGATATTTATATTTAATATATTAGGAATATTCGCTAGACTAAAGTTCAATAATTTAAGAACAATGACGACACAATTTAACTAAACACGGTAATAAATATTTTAAATTGATCATGCCAGTCCCGTGCATTTGTATAATTTATAGTTACAGATAATGATTTTTTTTGATATTTATATTTAATAAATTAGAAATATTCACTCGATTAAAGATCAATAATTTAATAACAATGATGACACAATTTATCGGAACACGGAATAGGTATTTAGAACAGAAAGCTAATTCGTTAAGCGAATTATGCAGGTCCCTAATAAATTCTCACAGTTTTATAAAATTTTTGGTACCTTTACTAATCCTTTTTCGCGCTTATCCAAAATGTCAGCCAAGCCCAAAAGTTTGACGTGATATTTTTTATCCAAATTGGCACAATTTCGCGAAATGCAGGACCAGACGTCCATCAAAAGTAATATGTATCACAATCACTCACGATCGTCATCTTCATGGTGAATTTTATTCCATTGTTGAGAACTGCCGACGTAGTAAAAGAAAAACACTCCTCCAACAAAATCTCATGCACACCTGACAGCCGTCCAAACACCAAAAAACAAATGTAATAGAACTGCCCAACAACCTACAGGGTCATTTAAAATTTTTGTTTTAAGATTTTTTTTGTAACTTGGTTTTACCGCACAAAACATATATGATTTTTTTATTTATTATCTTGTTTTCAAAAAAACACAAACATATAAATAATTTTTTTTCCTAAATTACACTATCGGGACGCGAGACATTTAAAATAATTTAACTAATTGCAATAATTGACCTAAATTGATGCTAATTAAAAATTCCACTACTTAACTTTTAAACTTAAATTTAATCGAAAATGCATGAATGCAAAATTTCTGTATTTTGTCATTCATGAGAGATAGGTTGCACAAGAGAATGAATAATTTTACAGTGCTCATTATATAGTCAAATTTTTAGTCTCGCAATAACTCGAATATAGTGTTTAGATGGGAGATAATTAATTTACATCAGATTTTCAAATTATTGGGAACTTATTATAGTTCACAAAACCGTTTGCTATTTGATAATATTGTACTAAAATAAGGTTGGGACACAGGATATTTCCGACACATCCATAACACGTATAATTGAATTCAAAATGAATCAAATACAGATTCGATCAATGATATGATGTTTAGACATTTATTAACTACATTCTGCAATATCAGTACAGTGAAGTTCAGTTCAATAACGGAAGGATTGTTTAAAGCAAAACACTCATACAAAGACAAATCAAATGTTTAACAAAGCAAGAATAGTAATTCGTTGTATGTTGACGATTGGAAACAGAATACACGTAGCTGTTATGAGGTTTTGAGAATTTCGTTGTTTCATTACGGTTTGTGTTTTGAAAAAAAAGAAGAGTTTAAACTCAAGTAGTAAGGCGAGAACAATCGAATGGAAGCATAACGCGCGTCAATTTTAGTGCGTTGCAAGATTAAATTCTGATTAAATTTTTGTGGTTATACGGATGATGATTAAAGAAAATTATTAATTAATTCAAATTAACCAATATTATGTTATATTAATGAATAAATAAATCAGGGTAATTAGTGCAATTTTCTTTCTCCTATACGTTTGTCCGGCTATTGCAGATTTAGTTAGATTTTAAGAAATATATAAGGAAACTATGGGTTAAGGAAACTACACGAAATATGACTATTGATGATGAAGGGATGAGAATCTATTACAAGTGGTACAGATTAATATAAGGAACAACAACTAAGGAAACTGCGACTGTAATACACTACGTTCTGACATTAGTCCAGACTATCCATTACAAGGGTTCTCATGAGACGCATGAAGAGTGCTATCATCAGCAAAACTATGGATAGGACTAATCGTTGAATCCAACAAATCATTAATATAAATTAAAAAAAGAGTTGGTGACAAAGCAGAACCCTGAGGAACTCCTGCATTAGTTGAAAAGACATCCGATGAAATACCATCAACATTGACCCGAAATTACCGCTCGGAAATAAAACTTTGTATCCAAGATATAAGTTGCTCATCCAAACCATCCCAGGTAACAATTTCGCCTAAATTTTTTAAATTATTCCAACTTAACTTGAAAAAGCATTGTGTAAGACCATATTATTCAAGCTTTACCTAAAAAAAGCTTGTAAAAGACTAGATTCACTAAGTTTCTTATATAATTCCTTAAGTAAAGCTTAATTCAATAATAAATATTTAGTGCATATTCAAGCAAGTGTTACTCAAGTATAATATCTTTTATAAGGTTTTATTCACATATAACTTTTAAGGTAGTATTCAATAGATGTTTTTACTCAAGAATTCAATCCCTTATATAAACCTTTATTAAAGTACAACTTTTAGGAAGAATCCAAGAAGATTCTTACCCAAGGATAGTTCTTTGTATACGTCTTTATTTATGTATAATAATTTTAGTAGTATTCAAGAAAATTGTTACTCAAGTAATATTTCTTATATACGGCTGTTTTCAATAAATATTAAAAGATTTACAGCAAATCGATCTGTCAATATTTTTGACAGTTCGTTGTTTAATTCGCGATTGTGTGTTTTTTTATTAAATCACTTATCGTGTTTAAAAAGTTAACAAACCTTTAAGAACTTTAACAAACTATTATTGATTAATACAAAAGATTATTTAAAAATGGTAGACATATTTTCGTCAATGGAAATTTGCAATTGCCATTATTCCGCAACCATTTATTCAAACGTTTCTGATGATGGTTTATAAATTGATTGAGATTTACCATTCCTGATGATGGTTTATATAATGATTTGAGTTGGTCAACAAATAAATAAACTGATGATAATTTGTCATACAATTCATTTTTGTATTAAATGTATGTAATCGCCATATTAGTGCGCAATTTGCTTGGGAAAAAATTATGTCAAAACTTGCAACAGGTTGCAACTGACTTATGGAAAATATAACGTAGAACGTTTATTTAACATGGTCATTTAACATTTATTTATTAATCAGCCAAATTGTGCAACTGAAAGTAATGCCAATCACAGCATACTATACCCCTTACGTAGCTTGAGTAACACTTTTGTTCTGTATTGAGTAACGTTTTATTCCTGTCGTGGAACTTGATTTAATGAACGTGCGTGAAGGTAAACGATGAGGAAGAGGGTCTGTGTTCGATTCCTGCCAGGCACGTTTTCATTTATGAATTTTATTTTCCTTTTTTTTATTTTATTTTTATTCTTTAATCATTTTTAATCGTACAATTGAATGAAAACACATGCGTAGATATCGTATATGAATACGCAAAATTATTTTCATTTCGAGATTCTCCTCAATCATAACCAATATTATTTTTAACAAAAACCCATATATTCTCATTTTAGGAAATCATTAGTACACTTTATATGCATTCCTAATCAAAATGTTTGATTAAAAATTAATTCATAGTCGTGGTAGTGGTCCGAAACTTGAAATGTGTACAAATAATTTGTTAAACAATAGTGATTAAGTTTCAATTTTCTTTATGACAGCTGCTAAATAGAGAAGTGGATAGCGTGCGGTCCTGGAGAATCAAAGGTTACGAGTTCGATCCCAGCTACAGGCGTTTGTAAAGATGCGAAATGTGTAAACTAAATTGTAATTTCCGATAAAAGATTAACTCATTAGCAGCAATATACAAAAAAAGGAGTTTAATGCGCCAATTAACCAAAATAACTAAAGGAAACAATCACCAATTTTTTTTTTCAGTGGCATCGCTTCTTGAATAGCCACTGAGTAATTCTCTTGAGAAAATATTTACTCAAGCACTTTATTCAAGTAACATTTTGACAGTATTTGAATAAGCCTTGAATAACAACTTATGTACCACTTTATTCAAACACTTATATAAAACATGTATAAAGCATTATATATGCCTTCTTGAATAAAGAATATTTTTTCATACGCCTTTTCTCCTTGAGTAGAGCTTGTATAAAACTTTTATCATGCATAGTTCAAGAATTTTAATTTTCCCCTTCCATTTTAAATTCCTCTTTTAAAGCTTTACTCCATGATTACCTAGGTTAAATTGTTACCTGGGATTACATCTTAATTTGCAAATAAGATTGTTGTGCCAAACTTTATCAAATGCTTTGGATATATCAAGAGCAATACCGAAAGTCTCACCATGATTTTCAAGCGATTTGTTCCATATATGAGTGACAAAGGAAAGTAAATCTCCCGTCGCTCTTCCTTTTCGAAACCCGTATTGTCTTTCATTAAGTAGTTTGGAAGATTCTAAGATGCTCATTATATTAAAATTAATATATTTTTCAAAAATTTTTGAAACAACCGATAAAATTGAAATGGGTCTGTAATTTGTTGGATCAGTCTTACTACCCTTTTTTGGAACTGGTTGTACGCTTGCAATTTTCCATATTTCAGGAAAAACTCCTTTCTTATATGACAAATAAAAGATTTTAGTGAGGATTGGTGCTAACTCCCTAGCAAAGGTTTTCAGAATAATTGGGGGAATACGATCTGGTCCAGATGCCTTATTAGTATTAATTTGTAAAAGCATTTTCCGAACAATGTTTTTACGAAAAATTATGGGCATCATGTTGTGCGAAACTCTAGGAATTGACTCCCTCCCGCATGGAGGGACCAGTTTTTATTGTTTTGAAATTTTTTTTTATTTTTGATCTACGGGTGTGACAACCCCGCGTACTCCAGTCCCTGCTATTGACATACGAGTTAACGTGAGATATCACATACCACTGGCAATAGCAGTGAGATATCACTAGCCAAGGTGACATCTTAGGGGTGGTGGCGGCTGAACTGTATTCAGTCAACGGTAGCACCCTCAATCTTAGCTGTGAAATAGTCCTTGATGATGAGACGCTATTGCTTTCTTGAAGAAACGAGCGTTCATATAACTACGTGTGGGCTTCAATCATTAAGAAAGACTGTGCGTCACAGGATCAAGGAATATGCAACCGGCTGGACTATTGGCAACTACATTTTTGTTTTGTTTCAGCGAATTTTGGTAAAAAATTGCTATTTACCTTTTAATTTACTTTTATTTTCTCTATTCTATCATAAAATATTGGCCTATGTCATATTTTGTCAGTGATAGGATTTTTTGTTTAGTTATCCATTCTTTAACAAAAAATATAAAAAAAAACAAAAAAAGAAAGATTTACGTACATCAACACCTTTGAACGTATGTTGTTGAGGGACCTTGGTCTTAAAAGGTTTTTATGTGTTATTGTGACACATATTGTAATTCCTACTACACAACACATTTTATTAAAAAAAAATATATTTCTCTCAATTCGGTACTGTTTAAAGTTTTCATCAGTTTTGTTTTGATTAAACTTTTGAAATGCCCTTTTCTTAATTTTAATTGCCGTTTTGCATTTTTTGGAAAACCATAGATCAGTCTTAGGAACGGTTAATCTATTGGGAATAAATTTTCGCATACCCTCAAGAATAGCCTCCGAAAAATTTAACGCAGCTATGTTAGGGTCTCGACCGGTAAGACAATTACGTTTCCAGGAAAATTGTTTAAAAAAAGCCTTATAAACAGTTGCAAAACCACCCTTTCCCAAAATCGAAAATATTTTGTAATCCTAAAATTAAATAAAACGAATAAAATAAAACAAAATAAAAATATTGCCTGTAAACAAACCCACCTCCTCAATGTTATCACTAAATTTTGCATATTTTTCAGACATTTTCATTAAATATGTATTTAATATATATGTATGTATTTCCATTTTGTAACGTTCACAAAATCATCCAGTTTAAAAAAAAAAACAAGATGACCTTGATTCCGTTGCCAGAATCGTCCTGGCTGTATTTTCATCGGACCGCTCTCTTGCAAACCGGCTAAAGTTTCGGGAACTGTTCTCGTGGGTTAACCGATGAACCAGGAGGGTATATTTTAGAGCGGTATTAAAACTAGGGAATATACATTTAGCTTACCTTGGAATTCGCACCTCACCCGTCGCTCCACCAACCACCACTCCCACCTGCGGCCCCCCGTTAGCCTATATTTAATTTAAGGAAAAAAAAATAAAATAAAATAAAAATAAAAAAAAGGAAAACAAAAAAAATTTTTAATTTCATCAACTTTTCAAATAAGTTTTATTGAGAATGTATGTTTAAAATAATAAAAAAAATTATTCAAAAAAAATTCTTAGCTTACCCGTCACCTCCTAAAATTAGACCTAACTATGTATGCACAGGGGAACAACAACACAGGGAAACATTTAATTTCATTTTTTTCTCATTTTTTTTCTTTTATTTCATTTTTTGTTCTCAGACACTGTTAAAATTTTTTTTTTTTAATAAACTTGTTTTCATAAACTTGTTTAAACTATTTTATAAACTTGTTTTTATAAACTTTTCTCTTTCAATTAATACTTCACTTATATTTTCAATTTTTACTTCACCTCTAAGCACATTTTCAACCTCTACAGTTAACAGGAAAAAAAAACCTGCGTCTCGAATAATCGAGTTAACGCCATTTTTTTTCTTTTATACAATTATTTCAACAAAAGAAAATTTATAATAATCAAAATACTTTGCCAGTATTAATTCACTTATAATTATCAGCTGATTTCAATTAAAAATGAAATCCAAATATGTAAATTTATTTCCGAATAAATTGTATGATTCTTTAAACACAATTTATTTTCGCTCAGCTGCTTATTTCCTTATTTTTTAATTCACTGCTTTGGTATTTACGAACAAATGATGAACAATATCCATACGGATAATCGAGCCGATGCCGTTTTTCTTTTAATACAATTGTTTCAACAAAAAAAAATTTATAATAATCAAAATACTCTGCCAGTACTAATCCACTTATAATTATCAGTCGATTTCAATTAAAATGAGAACCCAATAGATAAATTTATCTCTGAATTAATTTAATGATTGAACAAATGATGAACAATATCCATACGGTTACAAAAGAAACAGTTGGATAACACTAACTATGATACTATGATACATGAACTGGTACATGTTACTTCTAAAATAATCAACTTATTTATCTATATCAAAGATCTAAAACTATTTAGCATCAAAATTTTTGTGTTCTTAAATAAAAATTAAAACTTATTCAACTCCAGAAAAATCAACTTCACTTTTTAGGGTTCCAAATTGAACTGATCAACTTATCTCCAAAAATCAATAATTATCGAAAATGTAAAAATATATTTTTGTTTGTTTTTCCCTCCACTTCTCTTTTTAATTGCAACATTACAGTTAGTTGATCAGATGATATCAAGAGAAATATTTTAATTATTATCATGTTTACACAATAGATCGCATATTGTTAGTACCTTTTCTGTAACATTTGTTTGCTTTCAGGATGTTTAATTTGTTATATTTGAAAATTGTAACGACGGGTTACAAGTCGTGGGGACGTCCCACACCCTGAAAAGTCTCATGCCGGGCTTTACCTGAAATTAGGACCGAATATCTTTTAGGTGGAATGTTCCCATTATTTTTCCACGTACATCCTTGAGTTTATAGGCTGCATTCCCAACTTTGGAGTCAATCGTAGCCGGAATAAATTTTGCAGATAACTTTGCACTGAATTTGTTCTTTTTATCACTCTGTGCAAATGAACGAACAAAAACGGACTGCCCAACACTCAGTTCTCGGTTTCGGCTTCGCAAATTGTAATGTTTAGCAGATCGTTCGTATGCAGTTTTCAAATAGTGACCAACTTTATTTCGTATTAAATTCAATCTATCTGGTTTAGAAAGAGCGCAGTTTTCGTTTTCATCTGTTGGTGACAACAATCTACGTAGTTTATATTCGGTACCATGTAATGTCATGTGTTGCCCAAAGACTAGAAAATGAGGAGAGAAATTGGTGGCGCCATGAATAACGTTGCGTATAGCCGAAGCTATTTCCTGTAAATGTACGTCCCATTCATTATGACGAGTGTCACTAAGGTATGAACGAAGAGCTGATAAAATTGTTCGATTGACTCGTTCGGACGCATTACTTTGAGGTGAATAAACTGGAGTACGTATATGCTGAACGCCGTACTTATCCAAGATTTCTTGAAATAATTTAGAGGTGAATTGTTTGCCATTATCACTGGTTATTATCTCGGGGACTGAGTATAGTAAAAACACATCATTCTCTAGGAAAGTACAAATAAGGGTCGCCGAAGCTTCTCTGAGTGGCTTTAAAATGATAAACTTCGAGTAATGATCTAAGATTATCAGTATATAAGAATTCCCCTTCTATGATCTAGGATATGGTCCCATTAAGTCAATGTATAGCTTTTGAAAAGGACGATCAGAAACAGCTTGGTGACCCATCTCAGGTTTGGTATTATAGTTGAGAGGTTTGTTCATCTTGCAAGTCTCACAGTTTGAGATAAATTCTTTTACGCTATTAGCCATACCAGGCCAATAAAATTGTCTTCGAAGCCTCTCAAGAGTTTTAACTATACCCATGTGTGCTGAAGATGGTGGTACATGAGCTTGTTCTATTAAATTCATCGTTAATTGCGAAGGAACAACTAGCTTCCAGGTAGGAATATCCGTTTCGGCATATCGCGGGCCGAAGGAAGGGTTAAATAATAATTTGTTTTCTTGGACACGGTAGCAATGAGATCCTGGGTCCAGTTTTAGAATTCTTTCTATATGTTCCTTGTACTCAGGCTCATTAAATGCCGGTGAATCGAGATTTATGGAAAGCGGTCCCATACAAACTGAATTAACAACATTGATCGTTTGGTAAGGTTTAATGGCTTGAGGATTTAAAGCCGGAACGACATCTGAGTCATCACCATAAACACGAGAAAGTGCATCTGGCACAACGTTAACAGAAACTTTTCGATAGCCGATTTGAAAATTAAAAGCTTGTAATTTCAAGCTCCAGCGGGCGATTCGTCCAGACAAATCCTTTTGAGACATCAGCCAGCGTAAGCTTGCATGGTCGGTAAAGATAGTGAAATTATATCCTTCTATATAAGCACGAAATTTTTTAACACTCACTACAGCTGCAAAACATTCCAGCTCAGTAACGGAATAATTCCTCTGGGCCGCATTAAGCTTTTGTGAGATGAAAGATATCGGTCGTTCACTTCCGTCAGAATCCAGTTGGAACAACACGCTTCCTATACCAGTAGCACTGGCGTCGCATTGAATAAAAAATGGTCTTTCGAAGTCTGGATTTGCCAAAACAGGAGCTGTTGTGAGTGTATGTTTTAATTTTACAAAAGCCTCGTCTGCTGAATCAGACCACTTTAGCTTTGTACCTTTCTTAGTAAGGTCAGTTAGTGGTGATGCAATTGTTTCAAAGTTTTTAATAAAACGACGGTACCATCCACACATCCCCATGAAGCGCCTTACCTGTTTGATTGTTTTTGGGACTGGGTACTCTTCTATGGCTTTAATCTTTTCAGGGTCGGTACGAAGGCATCCATCTCCCACCAAATAACCAAGATACCGTACTTCTTTCAGGAGAAATTTACTTTTCTCAATATTTATAGTCAATCCAGCGTGTTTTAATAAACCGGAGACCTCCTGGAGTAGATTCAAATGTTCTTCCTGTGTAGCAGACGTTATTAATAGGTCATCTAAATAGACAAACACACGGTCATGAAGTCTGTATGGAATCACTCGGTGCATTAGTCGGCACATTGTTTGGGGTGCATTGCACAACCCAAAAGGCATAACAGTGAAGTGATATAAAGGGCGACCAGGGACCGTAAACGCGGTTTTATCTCTGGATGCTGGATCAAGAGGTATTTGCCAAAAGGCATCTTTAAGATCTATTGTAGATATATAGCGAGTTTGATCCAATCGACCCAACAATCCATCGATGAGAGGTAATGGGTAGGCATCCTTGACGGTGACTTTATTCACTTCACGGGCATCTAGGCACATACGTATCTGGCCGCTGGCCTTTTGTACTAATGTCACTGGCGAGCACCATGGGCTCTGGCTTTCTTCGATAACGCCTAACGAAAGCATCCGATCTAGCTCGTCGTAAAGCAGTTTTTGCTTTACTGGTGATACTGAGTAAAACCTCTGTTTTACTGGTTTTGCCAAGCCAACATCAATTGTGTGTGCGATTAGGTTAGTCTTGCCAAGACCTAACTTAGCATATGAAGGAAACGAGTTAATGATGTTATCAAGCTTTAATTGATCTGGTGGGGCTAGACTATGTAGTTTAACGGCATCTTTAGCAGACGTAACAAGTGAACTGATCATAAGCGAAGAAAGACTTGGAGTAATGCCAAACAAATTCCAGAAATCTATTCCCAAATATAGTGGTTGTTCCAGTGAGGGTGCAATATATAGTTTCATCAGTCGTTCTTGATTGTTGAATTTAATGTGGGCATTAATATAGCCAAAAACCCTGTGAGCATGCCCGCTTGCTGTATTAATAAAAGTGGGGAAATCATGGTATCCTGCGGCTGCGTTATTCAAAAATTTTTCAGACCCAGCACCGAGTACACTAATAGTCGCACCACTGTCCAACAGACCACTATATTCAACTTCATTGATTTTTATCACTGCGTAGGGACGGTTATCGGTTAAGTCAGTTTGTATGATGGAAGAAAGTATATCGGATTTAATATTATGCCTTGCTCTCCAATATGCTTGAACTCTTGACCGCGATTTTAAGCTACGAGGGTTTGATTTTAGCTTAAATGTTGTATCTTTTTTCAATTCCACACAAGATTGGCTCTTTGCTTGAGCACCTAAGATAACATTTGCGGAGTCAGACACTGATTTTGTGGAAAAGAAACTATCTGAAGAAGCAATTGACATTATTTCGTAGGGTTCCTCCATCCGGGTCTGGTTACCTGTGGAGGTGGGTATGTAACCGAGGGGTTTGGGGTATAACTGGGCAAGGTGGGTTTTGGGGCACTGTGGTTCCCAGCTCTCCACTGTCCCCGGGATGCGTTTTCCGCACAGCGTGAGCATCTAGTAGTAATCGTGTCTTTCATCCCGCATTTATAGCAAAACCAACGAGCTGGTGGAACAGGACAATTTTTGAAAATATGGCCCACACCATCACAGCTGAAACATGTTAGGGTGGAGTGATTTATTTTCAATTGTGAATTATTCATGGTCGGTGTTCGACGAAGTGTTGCAATTTCTTGATCCAAATATTGCGCGTGTTGTTGGAGATCATTTAATGAGGATTCATTGTGAATGGTTCGATTTGGATCTCGTTTGAGTACACCTAGCGCACATCCATGCATAGAAGTAGTTAAATTGGTTTGATCAGGCGGCCTTACCGCTTCGGATTCGTATTGAAATCTACCATCTCTGGGGGTTACTTCAGGCGTATCTTGGTTTGCCAAGCCTGCGTCTAACAAAAGTGAATATATCGACCTGCGGTTTAACGAGTTTGTTGTAGGATTGTAACCCACCCATTTCCAAGTATCTTCTATTGATACAACACGTTTTACAAACAAATCCAGAGAGGCAAACTCATGTCCAGCCAAAGTTAATTGCAGCTCATGTTTCTCCATAAAATGTGCAACAGGTTAGCTTCGGTCAGGGGCATTTTTAAGTCTAAAGAGCTAGCCAAAATATCACCATAAAACTCAAGGAAACTCTCCTTGGGTTTTTGTTTACGTTGTTCCAACGAGTTCAAAATATCATAATCAGACTTCCTATTGCGAAATCGGTTAAGAAAGGCCTGCTTTAAACTTTCCCAGGATAAAATAGTAGAACTTTCTACATACACCCAATACCACTCAGACGCCATGCCCTGTAGTAATACGCTAAAATCATTTACTAACTCTGATCCTGTGATGCTGTGAGTTTTAGCGAGGTGTTCCACCCTAAAAATAAATCGTTCGGCGGGAATACCGGCCATGGCTCCATTAAATGTGACGTTCCATTTGCTCATCATAACAGTGACTTTTCTAGACGATGTTGCATAATTAACACTCTGACTCAATGGTAATGCAGCGTGCGCATTGTTATTATTCAAAACTGTCTCTTGATGATTTGAAGGGATATAAGAAGATACCTGGCTAGAAAGCGCTGGTGGGGGCACTATTGAATTATGAATTGCTACCTCACTGGCTCTTTTTAGAGGAGTATTTGATGATTGCCTACTACTGTTGCTACCCAAGACACTTGTATTCACCAAATTAAGACATCGATTTACATCTTCGATCATTACTGAAAGGTGTTCGAGGTTGGTAATTATGTTGACCTCAGGTATGTTTCGAGGGTTAGGATCTACGTTTAACGGTTCATTTTGTACGCTAAGAATTCTATTTGCACCTTCATCGCTTCCAGGAGTCCGTGAGTTTGCTAATCCTTGATCGGTTGAACTTCCAGCAATATTGGTGGGAGTGGATGACAAAGTATTCTCATTGGTACTAGGCGGTAATGGATCTATTACAATATCTAATTCCTTAAAATCTTCCACTTGAATTCGGTCAAGTGATTCGATAGTTCCGTCTTTATCCATTTCCGTTACTTGAAGCTTGCTGAGGATTTCAATCAATGCGTCACAGGCAGTTATTAAAGTGGTAGCAGATTTAAGGGCAGATTTTGTCATACTAATTCGTTTCAGACGTCCTTGTATGTGCAGAAGACGTGCCTTAAATGTATTAAATATTTCAGGGTCATCAGTATCCTGTTCCTGAGCTACAGTATCATGAAGCTGCTGTTGTAATTCTTTTAGTTTCGCAGAACAAACATTGATTTCTCGTTTGGGATTTTTTAACGCTAAAGCATGAGCTTTTGCCGGTGGTTCTCTTTTATTTTCCATTTCTGCTTGCAAAAAAACTGGTAAATTTTCAAATTGAATTTTTGCAGTACCCGTTAAATTTCTAACCTGGCACTCAACAATCAACTCGTCAGGATCCAAACACAAATAATCCATCTTGAATTTTATAGCAAACAAAGACAAAAACGATCTAACAAAAATTATTATTTGTTATAACACTAAGCCTTAACGAAGTATGTCGTTAATAAAATAATTGAACCGGAAATGTCAAGACACAGAGAAAATCGAGGAAAAAAAAACAAATTATTAACCCATAAAATTAAGGCACAAATGAAAAAAAAATATTTTGGAGAAGAATAAGTATATATATATATATAACAAAAAAAAAATATAAAATATAATATAATGTAATGTATAAATATAATGTATATATAAAATATAAATATATGTATAAACAAAAAGAATATTGTATATTAAAGTAAATATGATAAAAAAAATTTTAATTATATTTAAAAAAAATTAATAAATTGTGTTTTAGAAAATTAATAAAATTCCTGAAATATATATGAAATAGATTTGCTTTCTTTTTTTTCTGTCTTCAATTTACGATATGAGCAAAGGCGGGAGTGGTGACTTTCAAAGCACGAGGCGAGGTACGAATAACATAAAAACTTACAAAAAAAAAACGGATCTAAACCGCTGGTTTTGAATGGAAAATGAATAAAAAAAAAAAAAATTATAATGAAGAAAAAAAATTTACGGAGTATCGATTTCTTCACCCAGCATCAAAACATATGTTATTAAATGGAAAATGGGTGTTCTAAAATCGTACCATAGATAAGGTCTTATTTATTTAATCTTTTAGATGGGTTCCAAAGCATGAAGTGAGAAAAAAAACTTAAGTCAGAAAAATGAAATTAGAGTTTACTGATATTGATGGATTTAATATAGGGTTTAGGAGTGGTGAAATGACATGTTTAATGAACTGATATTATGACATCAACACGAATACGTGGGAATAGAAAGTAACTCAGTCCATTGAAGAAAATGAATTTGAAATATGTAAGTAATTGCTTTCAAACGAATACAGCTACTTCAGTATTCGCGAAAAGACGAAATTATGTTTTACATATTTTTTCCTTTTTTTTTTAAAAGAACCCGTCGAGTGTGCGAGATGGAATAAAAAGAAATTGCAAATAAAATCTAAATCAACAACTCTAATTGGAATAGATAATGCACAAATTCAGAAAATAATAGAATAAGACCTATAGAATTAGATGAGCCTAATTTAACTAACGCTTGGGCGCCATTGTAACGTTCACAAAATCATCCAGTTTAAAAAAAAAAACAAGATGACCTTGATTCCGTTGCCAGAATCCTCCTGGCTGTATTTTCATCGGACCGCTCTCTTGCAAACCGGCTAAAGTTTCGGGAACTGTTCTCGTGGGTTAACCGATGAACCAGGAGGGTATATTTTAGAGCGGTATTAAAACTAGGGAATATACATTTAGCTTACCTTGGAATTCGCACCTCACCCGTCGCTCCACCAACCACCACTCCCACCTGCGGCCCCCCGTTAGCCCATATTTAATTTAAGGAAAAAAAAATAAAATAAAATAAAAATAAAAAAAGGAAAACAAAAAAAATTTTTAATTTCATCAACTTTTCAAATAAGTTTTATTGAGAATGTATGTTTAAAATAATAAAAAAAATTATTCAAAAAAAATTCTTAGCTTACCCGTCACCTCCTAAAATTAGACCTAACTATGTATGCACAGGGGAACAACAACACAGGGAAACATTTAATTTCATTTTTTTCTCATTTTTTTCTTTTATTTCATTTTTTGTTCTCAGACACTGTTAAAATTTTTTTTTTTTAATAAACTTGTTTAAACTATTTTATAAACTTGTTTTTATAAACTTTTCTCTTTCAATTAATACTTCACTTATATTTTCAATTTTTACTTCACCTCTAAGCACATTTTCAACCTCTACAGTTAACAGGAAAAAAAAACCTGCGTCTCGAATAATCGAGTTAACGCCATTTTTTTTTCTTTTATACAATTATTTCAACAAAAGAAAATTTATAATAATCAAAATACTTTGCCAGTATTAATTCACTTATAATTATCAGCTGATTTCAATTAAAAATGAAATCCAAATATGTAAATTTATTTCCGAATAAATTGTATGATTCTTTAAACACAATTTATTTTCGCTCAGCTGCTTATTTCCTTATTTTTTAATTCACTGCTTTGGTATTTACGAACAAATGATGAACAATATCCATACGGATAATCGAGCCGATGCCGTTTTTCTTTTAATACAATTGTTTCAACAAAAAAAAATTTATAATAATCAAAATACTCTGCCAGTACTAATCCACTTATAATTATCAGTCGATTTCAATTAAAATGAGAACCCAATAGATAAATTTATCTCTGAATTAATTTAATGATTGAACAAATGATGAACAATATCCATACGGTTACAAAAGAAACAGTTGGATAACACTAACTATGATACTATGATACATGAACTGGTACATGTTACTTCTAAAATAATCAACTTATTTATCTATATCAAAGATCTAAAACTATTTAGCATCAAAATTTTTGTGTTCTTAAATAAAAATTAAAACTTATTCAACTCCAGAAAAATCAACTTCACTTTTTAGGGTTCCAAATTGAACTGATCAACTTATCTCCAAAAATCAATAATTATCGAAAATGTAAAAATATATTTTTGTTTGTTTTGCCCTCCACTTCTCTTTTTAATTGCAACATTACAGTTAGTTGATCAGATGATATCAAGAGAAATATTTTAATTATTATCATGTTTACACAATAGATCGCATATTGTTAGTACCTTTTCTGTAACATTTGTTTGCTTTCAGGATGTTTAATTTGTTATATTTGAAAATTGTAACGACGGGTTACAATTTATTTATCAATATAATTCTATTTTATTTTCACTTAAATTGTAAATATTTTGTTTTATTTAAAATTAAATAACGAAAACTACATAACTCAAAATCCAAACATTCGACTGACAGTTAAATACGATAAATATTGACGTTTAAAAGCAATAAAAAGTTTGATTTTTTCGTGATAAATGAGTGCGTTTCATCCTAGGCAACTGACCATAAAAAGCATGATTTTTTTTCTCACATTTGCTGTACCGAACACTAGGAATAGCATCATTAGAGCAGTCGACATATGCTTCAAAATGTTTTATGTCTTTAATTTAAAATTTCCGTCTCCTGCAGAAATGTTTTGGAGATTTGTTGGATATCACTTTTTTAATTTAAATAGTAAAAACCAAAATATTCGAAAATGTATATTTTATCTGAATTTTTAAAAAACAAATAAAAAGTGTGAATTTCAAAATTTAATTTGTTTTTCATTTTCCAATCTTCTCTTTAACTTTTTTCAGTGGGATAGGTACACACAGATGACAGTATGTAAAATAAATAAAATAAAAATGTGTTTTTCTATATTAACAACTCAAAAGCCATGTGTTTTTGTTATCAAAATATCAGTTATCAACGAAGTTGAGTAGACGTGTGTTTATTCTGTCGTGATTGTTTTTGTTTAATTTTTTAATTTTAATTTTATTAAAGTATTTGAATTTAATTTTTTCTTGTTTTTCTTAAATAAGTTTACAACTAATGGTGATCGAAGTTTTGTGCAATTTTTAATTTATTTATAATCTATTTTTTTTGGCTGAGTTGGGTATAAATAATTAAATAAATAATTCATATTTTCAAAAAAAAGAAACAAAAATTACATATAAGCAAATAGCAGTAATTCTTTGTGCTACATGCCTAACCTAACCAACAAGTTCAATTAGTTTTTGTTGTTGTTCTTTCATTGTGATTTGTGTTTTTTTATTGCAAACAAATCACAATAAACTGAAGAAAGGCCCATTGTTTTGCCTTTTAAAAATTAATTATAATTACAGGGTGCTTACAGTATTTTATTTTTATTTGTGTTTAATAAAAAAAGTTTGTCTTTTACCATTCATTATGCCATCCTGTGATTTCAAGGTATGTAGCTCAGTTAAATCCGATGTACTTTATATGTGCTCGGGAAAATGTGAAAGGCTCTATCATCCTAAATGTGTCGGTGTTTTAGCTTCCACATTTGAGCTTGTTAATAAAGCTGATTCTGGGTTTTGTTGGTACTGTATTGATTGTAGGAAAGTAAATTTAGGTGTTTTAGCTCGGAATATGAACCGTGTAGGTCAAGAATTTGAAAAAGACATTAAGAATTTTTTTAATGTATCTGAACATTTTTCTTCCACGAATGATCTCTTTAACAAATTTTCCGTTTTTCCTCAATCTAATGTCACAATAGTTGACTTTGATACGACTTCGACTCCATCTGACATCTTGCCTACTAATGTTGAACCCATTGTTGACCCTCTCAAAAATATAACTCTTCGCAAAAAATCCAAATGTGTTTCTGTCCCTATTAAAGACCCTTTAATTAATAATATTGTTCTCAATCCAACATTTCTTCCTCTCCTACTCTTAACGTTGTACCCCCTCTTAAGCAAATATTTGTTTCCCGGCTTCACCTTTCGTCTACAAACGATCAAGTCGTTGATTATATCAAATCTAAACTACGAGATAATAACTTCAACGATACGGATTTTAAATTGATTAAATGTAAAAAAATAACAAGCTCTGGTAGTAGTGTTGCGTCCTTTAAAATCGGTGTTCCTGAAGTCGTTTTCGATTGTCTATTGTCTCCAATAACCTGGTCTAGTAATACTTTCGTTCAGGAATTTGTTTGTAGGCACAGAGCAAATACAGTAGCATTACCATCTAACGAGGTGCCAAAAAACTAAAGTGCCTGTCCCTTTACTATCAGAACGTAAGGGGACTTAGGTCTAAGGTTTCAGGTAATTATTTGAAGTCTCAGATGCTACTGTTTGACGTTTTTGCATTAACCGAGACTAATTTAAATAATGCTTTTAATAACAACGAACTTTTCTCATCTGAATTTAATGTTTTTAGACGCGATGGTGACTCTGATGGCTCAGAATCGTTAGGTCGTGGTGTTCTTTTGGCGGTTCGTAGTGTGTATGACAGTTCTTTGTTTCGTATTCCTGGCACTGAACACTTGGAATTATTATGTGTCAAAATAAATGTGGGACGGTGGAACATATACATTGTTAATTGCTATATCCGTCCGTGTAGTCCTATCGAGAAATACCAAGAGTTTTTAAACGCGGTGGAATTCGTAAATAATTTACTAAATACCACAGATGATTTGCTTATCTGTGGTGATTTTAATCTCCCTGGTTTGCGGTGGATGCCGTCGGAGAGTGAAACAGATTTTGTTGCATGTAATGCTTCGTCCGCAAAGGAAACATTATTTGTTGACACCCTTTTGGCTTGTAGTCTCCTGCAGATCAGTGATGTTAAAATTAATTTAAATAGACAGCTAGATTTAATTTTCACTAGTAACGTAAATAATTGTCTTGTTTCAGAAAGTACTCACACCCTGTCCATTATTGATAATTACCATCCCCCACTTTCACTTGTTTTTTCTTTTGAGAATGGTAATAATAACGTAGTCAAAAAACTCTTATAAATTTAATTTTCGAAAAGCAGATTTCATTAAACTTAATCATTTAATTAGCAACATTAACTTTAATTTTATATCAGAAACTGATAGTAGCGTTAACGAAATTTGCTCTAATTTTTACAACAAAATTTTCGAATGCCTTCTGCAATGTGTCCCGTTTACGGCACATAAAAACTTTTCTTCATCTCCTCCTTGGTATAACAGGAGTCTTCGGGTTCTGCGCAATCGGAGAAATAAGCTGTGGAACAGGTATTTGATTTCTGGATCCCAGTCTGATTATTATCAATATCTAGATGCCTACAATGAATTTTCTATACTTTGTGAGAGTCTATATTCTGATTATATTCATCAAATGCAATTCGACTTAATATGTGACCCTAAACGGTTTTGGCAATTCGTTAATAGTAAAAAAAAACATGGGTATCCTCCTACGTTAACATATCTAAATAATTCCTCTAATGATCCCAAAATCATTTCCAATTTGTTTGCAAATTTTTTCAGTTTAGCATTTTCAGAAAATACCTCAGAACCTGATGAAGACTACTTCAGTTATTTAAGCAACTCTCCTCAAACTTCTTTAATGGCAATTAATATCGACTGCGAATCAGTTCGAGATAAAATCAATAATTTAAGGGACGACTTTTCTTCAGGTCCCGATGGGCTACCTGCAATAGTTTTAAAAAAAATGCATTGATGGTTTGGCACAGCCTTTAACCTTGCTTTTTCATTGATCCATTTCTTCTGGCATTTTTCCTTCTTTGTGGAAGAGTTCTTTTATAGTACCCGTTCATAAAAAGGGTAGCAAAGCTGACATTGTAAACTATAGGCCCATTGCCAAACTATCGTCTATTCCAAAATTATTTGAAAGTGTAATTTTTGATTATCTTTATTCTTGTTGTAAACCGATTTTTTCATTGCATCAGCACGGATTTCTTCGAGGGAAATCTACAACCACTAACCTCAATGAGCACCATAAAGTCCATGGAATTAGGTCTTGAAGTTGTCACATGAATTAATATTATTTAAGCTTCGCGCTTTAGATTTGCCAACTCATATTGTAAATTGGTTTAGTTCATATCTAAAAGACCGACATTATCTTGTCCGCTTCAGATCTGCCTTCTCTGAGCCTTTTATGGCTAAATCAGGGGTACCTCAAGGTAGTCACTTAGGACCACTGATTTTCATTTTAGCTATTAATGATGTTTCATTTGTTATTAAAAACTCTAAAATTTTAGTATACGCTGATGATATGAAAATTTTCCGTAATATTTCGTCAACCTTGGACTCAAATATTCTACAGAGCGATTTAAATAATTTCTTTACATGGTGCACCAAAAATTTCTTGGAATTAAACGTTTCTAAATGCCAGACGATTACATTTTCCAGAAAAAAATATAAACTCCCCACTCGCAGTTATACTATCAATGGCGATATAATAATATCAAGAGTGCATTTAATTAGAGACTTAGGCGTTTTATGTGATAGTGAGCTTAATTTTAGATCCCATATCGACAACATTGTTAGTCGGGCCAACTCAGCACTTGGTTTCATTAAACCATGGTCCAAAGAATTTTCTGACCCTTATGTCACCAGGGCTCTCTATTTAACCATCGTTAGACCACTGCTTGAATATGCTTCTCAAGTCTGGTCACCTTATCACCACGTACATATCAATAGAATAGAAGCTGTCCAACGCAGATTTGTGCGTTTTGCACTTAGAGGTCTTCCTTGGGCTGATCCATACAACTTGCCTTCATATCTGGATCGACTTAGTCTTCTTGGTATGCACAGTCTGCAGAAACGTCGTGAAATAGCTGACGTTATTTTTGTACATCAAATTTTGGCTGGTGCAGTTAATTCCTCAATTTTAGAATCCATAAACATTAATATTAATTATCGCGCAACTAGGTATGTTTCTTTATTCAGAATTGATTTCCATCGCACAGATTATGGTAGAAATGAGCCTATCACAAGAATGCTACAGAACTACAGATGTAAAAGTAATATTACCCCTGGTAAAATTACCCGTAAAATTGGTAATATTACGTAATATTACATAGGCTTGGTAAAATTGGAATAAAATTTAAATAATCTTTATTTACTAAAAATTAAAGATTGTGCTTTTTTGTGGACCCCGTATAGTTGAAAATTGTTTGCACATTGTTGTGAGAATATCTCAGCTGATCGCTTTTCAGTTGAATACCCATAAATGTAGATAGTTTTAACGTCTCTACGTGTTTCCACAAAGTAGAGTAATTTAGGCAAACATTTATTTTATCTACTGTGTCGGTCGGTGGGTTGGAATGGGTAGTTTTTCCCTGATTTTGACAGTTTCTTGATTATCCGTGTTAATCACCCTCAAAGGTCACTCGTGTAGTAATTTTGTACACCTTCCAATTATACATTGTACGATCAGCAGCCACAGAACCGCAATGCAACAAACCATTATCAATGCTTCGTTGTAAATTTTTGCTGTGAAACATATTTCATATTTAAATATTCCTTGTGTTTTTGAAGGAATATATCTTCAGCAATTTATATTTTCCCATGAACGAGAAAGAAACAATGAATGAATAAGATTTTGACGTGACGTGTTGCACACGTAATTAATAGATTGAGCCCAGTGTCAGCCGTGGCAAGTGTTGTACGCGAAAAGTGACATGTGTAACACCGTTGATAATTCTCAATTGCAGGGAAAGCTTGATTGCGATCCATTGCGTACAGATTAAATAAAGTAAGTTTCATTGAAAATGCTTGGTTATCTGTCAATTTGCTTTTTGCATTTGAGTCATTGAAATGCATTTCTACTTCTACTCTATGTGTTATAATACTTAAACATTTTCGAATACGGCAGTGTGTTTTCAGAAACGCATAATTTTATATAACAGTGAAGAAAGAAGTTATATCGTTGAAGCCAGTGTGTTTAGGATTTGTTGCATTTTTGCAGTTGTGAATATGGCGAGCAGCCTATTTTCTATATGTCCTGCTAACAGAACAACAGCTGAACTTCGTTAATGGATGGGGCATAAAAGAATTTGCCGTTGTTTCGTATGCGTCTTCCTGTCTATAATAATCTGCGAGTGAGGATATTTACCCTCGATAATAATATATTTGATATGCATTTTATGTTTTATAAACTAGAAATAATTATGATAGTCATCAATTTTGAATTAAATGAAATTGCAACTATATTTAAATGTTTTGAAAAAGTTTTAAATTTTACCAATCTTACCAATTTTACCAATCTTACCGGTAATTTTACGGTAAAATTACCACAAATATATTTTACCGGTAAATTTACATCTGTATACAGAACGCGAATAAAAATGCTCAAAGCTTCGATTTCCATCACAGTAAATATAAGTTAAAAGAGTTACTTTATGCGAATCAATGATAACTGATAACTCGGCAAGTGCTCTCTGCATGATATCGATATCTTTTTATAATTTTAATATTTTACTTTTTAATTTTTAACTAATGACGCGCAATCAAATCGATTGTAAGCTCATTTTAATGTGTATTCATGTTTTGTCTTATGTGGACTTCATAGGAAAATCTACCTATTTTTAAGTTTTATTTTTAAAGTTAACAGCAAGAGCCATACGCCAAATAAAATACTTCCCTTTTTTGTTTTTGGCTATTGCCTTTTTTTTTTTTTTTGCATGATTTTTGTACTTTTTTTTTTAAGTGCCTTTGTGCCTTTGTGTTTATAAACGGATTTTTTTTCTCTTTACACGTGTGAGTATTTTATTTTATCATTTCTACTTGTATTAAGTATTGTGGCTTCTTTGCATGTTGTCCTCTTCCGTCCTACTACACTACAACCGAGCCTTGTCTGTGACAAGGTGAATTCGTAGTAGCGATATGAAATTATTCAAATCATGTATATATGTATGTATTTTTAAACGTTGTGTATTTATACATGGATATTTATATGGTTGATAGGCTCTTATTATGTAATTAAATATGACATAATTAGAGCTGGAAGTGTGAGCAAGCGCTGCTAAGTCTGTTGTAATAATTTAAGAACGGTTCCAAAATTTTAATTCTAATATGACCTTAATATTAAGTTCTGATTAAGGTCCTGAAGTGAGATTTATTATTTAATTACTTATTCATAGTTTAATGTTTGTTTAACATTAAAATAATGTCAAATATCAGAAAAAAGATTATGCCAAAGTCATGATTATAATGTCTGCTATCATTCTAACAATGTTCATCAATGGTTGATCACCCTGTCAACACCAATCATTTTTATTATAACGGTGACATCTGTTGTTTGACATTAAAAAGAAAACTCTACCGGAAAAGAATCCGCAAAAAATAAATAGAAATATGAAACAAAACATACAACAAAAAGAGATGGATTTATCAACGAAAAACATACATAAAGTAGTATTTTGGATTGTTTAATCAATTAGTTTTTTGCTGGTGAACAACATTTAAGAAATAGGAATACAAATTTAATTTCCGGATAGAAATCAAATCAAAAACAAAGGATAAAATTGTTGAATGAAATTTGGATTTACACGCAAGTGGAAAAATCCATTGGTTCAATATATTTTTGAATATTTTTTTGTTTGATTGATTTTTCATATTTGTTGGTAAGAAATCAAAAAAAAATAACTTATAATTATTACAAAAAATTTGTAACCTTTTTATGAAATTAATAAATTGAAATAAAATCAAATTTGTTTGTGTAAAAGTGTAAAAAATTTTATCTTTTTCTTTCATAATTTGTTTGTTTGCTGTCTTCCTTGGATTTTTGTGGTTTTTAAATTAAGGAAGCGAATATTTGAATTAGTTAAGTGGTTATATCACGATCGAAAGTCTAGGAAGGTCAATTATTTTGTTCTTGTTGTTTAGCGTGTTAATGTTTTTGTGGTTTTTTTATATAAAACATTAACAGAGCTATAACAATCAAATTATGACGTTTTTTCATTGATTTAATGATAATATTTCATTAATACCCATCATGTTTATTAATGAATATCTTTCATAAAGTTACTTAACGATTCATAGAATTATGAAAAAAAAATTTATGAAACAATGTCGTATGACGTTGTTTAATGAAAATTTCATAATTTAACTATTGGCATTTCGTTAATACAATGACATGTTTGTTCGGCTGAATAACAATGTTAAAGTCTTTAATATAATGTTTTATGTCGTTCTATTCAAGTACTTTTTTCTTTCAGTGCGAACTGGCTGAAGCTTATTTTGGGTTTCTAATGAATGTCTGTAGCACTATTTTTAAACCAGCTTTAAAAAAAATTCAAACAAATGAAGCTTTAATACTCGAGTCATATGAAATTATGGATAACGAGAGGAACTCGTTAAAAGAAAGACAGGATGAAAAATTATATGGCAGCATAGCCAGAACCCAACTTCTTAAGTGTCAAAATAAGCAAGCAGTAGACAGATTTCAAGCTGATGCGGAAATTGTTTTTTATACTGATATATGCTATTTAGAAAAGTGGTATGATTTTAGCAACAAACTTTTTAGTATTTTAACTCCATTGAAATTAACAAATATATATAGCTTTGGATACATTTGCCAATATTGTATGTAGAAAGATTCAAAATTCGAGATATTGACATGGATCTTTTATATGAAGAATCTACCCAATTAAAAACTTTTATTTCTGTGGCAAGATGTTGTAACATCGCATCGGTAGCGTTTATCGTATCGTATTTTACAACGAAGTGGTATGTTGTAACATTTACGATACGACGGTCGGTTAATTATGGCAACATCAAGTTCTAAATCAATTTCGAAATTTTCGAAAATACAAATGTCATTCTGCAAATGTCAATTTTCAAATTGTTGTTTGTGTTTATAGTTATTTAAATTGTGTTTGAAGTTACTTTAATTGTGTTTGAAGAATTTTAATTATATTTGTTTATCCGATTTGTTTAAAATGTAAGAACAAGTTATATAATTTTTCATGATTTGATTCCACGATTTGTCGGTCTTTTTTGCCATAATAACTGTAACGTCCGCTATATTCACCTAAACAATAATAGAACCAATTCATATTCTTTTTCCGATTCAATAAAAATTTATTTCAATCATTTTCAATTCATTTTTTTTCAATAGTAATAACTTAAAACAATTTTTTTTAAAAAACTAACGGTCAATTCAAATTCGAAATATCATTAATAAAATAAACGAACGCACCATTTTATTTTACTCAGTTTTGCTCGATCTTCATTTTGATTTGGCAGTACAATATATCATAAAAGAAAAATCACATTTTGATTTTGACTTTTGATTTTGCATTTTTTGTCAATTCAATTCGTTTCTTGCCACGAAACCAAAAAGTTGATTCCTTTAGTTACGAGATTTGATATGTTATTAAAAATAAAATAAAAATAAAATTCGATAAGAAAAAGTCTGTGAACGGTGATAATTAATAGATGATTGCTAGTAAATTAAAATATAAAAAAATTTAATGTCGGAATTTTGGTTACTTATTTAATAAATGGATCAAAAGTAGAGAAAAAATTGGTGTTTCTTTTCAGTTTTATGAAACAAAATGGCTGGACGATAAAATGAATAAATTTTTTTTGTTGACTAGCAGATAAATGGCTGAAAAAAAAATTAAGAAAAGGTGATAAATTATATACTATTGAAAGGAAAGCGAGCTTAGGATTGACAGCCAGCTCGAATAACAGAAAAATTACGAAGTTAAGGTATGTTGCAATTTATTACCATATGTCAGATCAGGATTCACCTGAGGCTATAAATGCTTAAAAAGGAAGGGTACAGGAGAAGTTAGTAAGGTTTATTTGCAAGTTTTTTTGAGCAGTATTAAGATTTCTGTGAATTGAAATCATTGAAGAAGGAATTGTAATAAGAATTTTTAGAAGATTCTGGAAATTGAAAGTATTGAAGTAGGGATTGGCATAAGATAATTTTTGGAAATTAAGAAGATCCTGAGAGTTGAGCGGAGTGTGAGAGGAGGGTCAGCGTAATACGAGCAGAGGAGGAATTGAAGTCGACGAGCTTTATTCTTAATAGTTATGTTTCTTTATAATAGGCTAATGTTAAATTTGTTCATGCTCATGATTGAATAAATAGTATTTTTTTAAAGATAAGAGATCGCCAAGGGGGTTCGTCTGTTAGCAACCCGGCAAATGTATAAGAATACATATTGTATTCTTTCCTTTTAATATATATATAAAAGTTCAAGCCACAGTACAGTGGTAAAGTGACAAATTAACAAGGTGGCAGCCGAAACAAAGACCTGGGGCTTTGTAGGTTTTTTTTATATTTTTTCATAATAATTTGGCGCAACAAAAACCGGACCTAATTACCTAATTATAACGGTTTTATGGAAATTTTGAAAACCTGTTTGGGTTTGTTGGTAATCTAATAAAAAAATCGGGTTTGGGCGTTGGTCGTCAAACTGGATTTTTGGTTTTTTTGTTGATTTATGAAATTAATTTTTATATTTTTATTAGAAATTGAATTAACAAATTTTTTTTTGATAATAACCAGTTTGGTTTTTTTTTATATATTATTAAATATATATAGAGTTTATTATTGTTTATTGTTGGAAAACCAGTTTGGTTGTGAGATTTTTAATTGGAACTTTTTGGAGTTTGTTTTTTTAAACAAGCATAAGATGTACACAATTAGGCAGTACGGCTCGTTTAGGAGCAAACGTCGTCCGGGGCCAGGAGAGCTGGGTCAGGCAGCGGTCAAGCCAGGTGTGAATGAGGTGGATGAGTGGAATAAAAGAAATTATAAGGCAAGTGATGAATGTGGTGAATGAGAGGGAGAAGGAAGTAATGAATGTAGAAATGAATGAGAAAAGGAAAGAAATGTATTTGGAATTGATGAATGATATAGTGTATAAACAATATGATGAGATGATGGATGGGGTGATAAAGGAGATAGCGGATGGAGTTGTATGATTCAATTCTTTAAGGCATTTCGAGTGCCTTGTATTTTTCTCTATTGATCTTGTAATTTGTAGTTTTAAAAGATTCCACAAATTGACCTTATTTTACAACAAATTATTTATTATTAATATAATAATATTTACAACTGTTTATTACAATTTGTGGCGACCGAACGCACAAGACGGTTCGAAGAGTTGAACACACCTTTATAAAATATAAAAATAATGACGCCTTCGCTGATTGGTTTAAAATTAAAACTTTCTGGAACCATTTCATTTTCTACGTTTTATTTTTTGATTTAACAGTCGTTGCATGGTTTTGCTTTACGCAAAACGTGCGTTTAGCACATCTCTTTTTTTATGTCAAAAAAAATGTTTGTCGTACAATAAATTTATATTTTGTGT
>OY856186.1:82283243-82471475 GCA_963693315.1 Diogma glabrata | reverse complement strand
CAAAGTAAATTAGTGAATCGTATGAATTTTTCAATTCGAAATCAGTTTTTTGGTTTATCTGAATAAACCTTATAGTTATTTGTTAATAAAAGCAACTTTTATCTCTGAACGTGTTTCGGTTAGGATTCGAACTCAGAACCTCATCATTACCAACTGAGTTGGAATCTTTTGGTAGACACGCTATCAACTGCCCCTCAGCGTTGACATTTAGAAACATTTTTAATTACGATGTTGTAATCTCTTTTTTTCTTAGTGAAACATTTTTTGTCATACTTCACTGGCTACAGAGTTAGTATTTTATTATATAGGTTTTCATACGTCTTAAACCCGACAAGGTAGGAATTTTTTATTGTAGGAGATAATTAATTTCTTTAACCTCACTATTTGTGATTTTTTTTCTCTTCGATTTGACTGAATCAACTAAAAAATTGTATGCAATTGTTGTTGTTTTTTCAGTTATTTTAGTCATATCGACCGCAACTTAATATTAACATTAAATAAATTTCGTTTCGATTCATTTTTTATTATTTGTGAAACATGCGGCGGAAATTTGTGTGCATGTACGTTATACGGCGTTTTATGACATGTGCACGGTATGGTGCACACCATGCGCATGACATGTGTTATGAACAATTTTGTGCACTGAGATTTTGTATCATGCACAATTAATGCACATTCCATGCTTTTTAACTTTCCGATATGGAAGTTATTGTCTTTGGATCGATTTTTGAAATCGGAATTTTTATGATATCTTTACGTTGCATGACCTTCTAAGCTCGTTTAGACTATTTTTAGCTGTTAGTCTGTATGTGTGTAAGTGTGTGTGTATGTATGTATGTATCGCTGTATTTTGACTAAATGTTGTCCAACGCTTTTTCAACAACGGATGGCTCGATTTCAACGAAAATGGTCACAATCGATGTATAACTAATGCCTAACTTAGAGCTAACTTAGAGCCCAGCCATTTTCTACCGAAATTAAATCATTCGTTTTTAAGTGGTTTCCAAAGGACTGAAAATCGTCTCTTGCAAATATCATGAGAACAAATAATGATATTAAGGTCATTGACATACCGTATTGTTTGTCAACATGTCAGCCATTTGTAATGACATTGGTATAAACAATTGCTATCTTAGTTTTTGAGTTGCTTAAGAAAATGTGATAAAACTATGTGTTATTTTCGTTACAAAAACTCATGAGATTTTGATGAAACTTTTGCATGAAAGTGAGCAAACGCCTCCGGGTGTACTGTAATATCGAAGATCTAAGTTGTTTCCAAAATTTAACAATGCGGTCAGCGGGTGGAACGACTGAAAAACTCTTTATTTTAAAACTTCTTCAACTTTAAACACTCAGTTCTGACATTCAATTTTATTGAAACTTAATGCATACATTTTTTATAATGTAGTTTTGCAACTTCTGGTTTGTTTGTCACTTCTGGTCAAAAAGCTTTTTTTATTCTTTTAAGAATTTCACAACAATATAGCCTAAAGTTGTAAAGTATTTTTGACTAATCTTTGATTAAACGTTTCAGTTAACATGAGAAAGAACTAATTAGCTTTCGGGTTGTCTTATATACAAAGTGGTCGGTGTCTATTCAACAAATGATGATTTTTTAACTGTCCTGATATGTGAGGTTGTTGTGTATGATATGATTTTTGATATCGATATTTTAATGATATCTTCACGTTTCAAGACCGTCTGAAAACCATTTCAAGACCGTCTTTGTATATATGAAGGTAATCCTATTTAAATGTAATTTATTACAATTGATTTATCGTATAAAAAATTAATAGTAATAATGTATATATTGAGCTAATATTAATTGTAATAATTGAGCTAATATTAATTGTTTGATGACTTCTTTGCTTAAGTTTTTTAATATTGTTTTTATTATTTTTATTTTAGTTTTTTACTTTGATTTATGTTCTAGAAAGCATATTTTTGGATGACGCAATTAAATCATATAGTTTAACTTTACAGTCTCAAAATAGGAAGTAAAGTTAGTTTGATGTCAGTAAACCTTATCCAGGAGTCTTAGCAACTAGTTAGTTTTTAACTTTACGGGAAGTTCTTGGGGCGACCCTTAAGGTGACACTCCCATCTCACTAGTTTCAAAGTTGTTTTGCTGGCCTTATGTGCGGCCCTCTTTAGTCTAACCAAGTTAGATACAAATCTAAAGAAGCTAGTTAGATTGAAGTTAGTTAGTTAAATGTTTAAAAAAGAGCGTAAGGGTATAAAATTAAATTAAACTAAACCTTGAAACTAACATCTTCGTGTAGTTACTCAAATTACAATATTTATAATATTTGATACGTTTGGACGTTCAAAATCAATTTTGTTTTGTATCCTCATACATATAGTTAATAATTCATTATTCAAATTAAGTTAAATTAATTAAGTTAAACATTGAAATTCGCACCACATAGTTTATAGTTTAGTTTATATATGACACAACAATTAATATTCATATCGATTGAAATAAATTTTATTCAACTAAGTTCGTTTTTTAATTAAAGCACTTAAAACATTGGCAATCTATTATAAACCTTTTAACGTGTATATTTGGATGTTATATTTATATCGTACGGTGTCGTTGTAATGTTCTTATATATTTGAAAAAAAAAAGTATAATGAGTATCATATTTAAAGTGATTTTTTTAGAAATTTTATTTGGTAGCATCTATTGCAAGGTTTACAGTTCAGAGCCACGTAAGTTATCGTTCTTTATGCTTTATCAGTTGAAGCTCAGACGATACTTTTCCGTTAAATAACATATTTTTAAATTTTACCAATTTTAGACATTTTAACATCACTTAAGATTACCGATACAAATTTTGCTACCAATTTTAATGGTGAAGAAACTGAGGTTTATGTTGCACCTTGGATCGTTTCAATTCGACAAAACATACTTGTAGGAAGCAAAAGAGGAACATTTCATAGGTGTAGTGGAGTTTTAATTAATGATTACAATATTCTCACAAGCATTCAATGTTTGCAATCACTCCCAGATGATGCTCAACTAATCATTTTTGCAGGCATTCATAATCTTGTTGATATTGATAAACCTTTTGTTCAAATTCGTTACCCTATACAGGTGTCTGAAGAAGAATTTTTGGCGAAAATCCAGATCAATCTCCCATTTCATATGACAAATCATGTCCAAAGCATCACAAAAACAAAATCTTTTGATAAAAATATACATGCGTTTCAATTCGGATGGTCAGTAAACAGAAATATAGCATACTTTAGTGAGTTAAATATATATCCTAGAAATTTAAATTCAACTTCATGTGATGAAGTAAAAAATAAAATCAGCACTATAAATTTCAACAAAAAAATTTGTATTCCATCAGAGACCTGCAATACAGGAGATCATGGTTCTCCATTGACTGTTTTAAATAAAATAGGAAGTGTAAGTTAAATCATAAAAAAAATAACCGAGATACCAAAAATAAAAATGTGTTTAATTTCAGTTGGAAATGATTGGGGTTTGGGAATTTGACTACTGTAGTAGTGACAATATATTTTCAATCTTTCAATTAGTTTAGTTTCAGAAATATTATTATGGTATAGTAATTAAAAGATAAAAAAGTCACAAAAGTCTTTTATTTTATGAACCGGTTCTTGATTTATAATACTGTGATAGCTATCGATTTATTCATTAAATACTAAACCTTTCTACTAGTTAATCATGTAAACGAGGAAGAGATAGAATTGAATAACACAAAAATTCAAATAAAAATCCAATAGCTTAAAGTGTTAGAAGAACTAAATACGATTACGAAGACCATTTGACGTTTCGAATTTGATGTAGTTTCTTCTCGCTGAGGCTCGCCCAGGTTGATTTGAGGTGACAGTAAACATTCAAAATTGTATATTAAAAACATAAACTGATTATAAATTTAAAGTGTAGGATCAATATTGAAAACAAAATAAAAATGTGTATGAATGTATTAGAAATACGATAGTAATAGTCAATAATTTAACTTTTACTAGTTAAAGTCAGAAACAGAATGGCTAAGTTATTCTTTCTTTTTTTCTTTCTTGTTTCAATTTTCAAATGTTAAAATTTAAATATTTCAAATATTTATTTAAACTGGAGTACTCTACTATGGGGCACTGTTTATTTTAGGATCTAATGGTAAAACCGCAATCCCACACTGGACTGGAGATTGGGATACCACAAAGAGGTGAATTTCAATCCTTAATTAAAGGAACAATGAAATGGTAGCAAAATAAAATATATTTAAACCTTATGTTATTTTTTTTTATAAAAACGGCGATGGAAGTTGTGGAATTGCAGTTTTGTAATTATTTACCAAATTAACTATGGCCCTGATTAAAAATTATTTTTTAAGATCATTAAAAAATTCAATATAGCATGAGAAATAAGCAAAATGCGATAGAGGTATATAGTGTATAATGCATATTGGAAAAAAGCATGTATTGAAAAAACAAATAATTTTCCTATTGAAGTTTCAGCCTGGACCTTAATCTACACAATATGGAGTATAAATACAGTTATTTTCCAAACTTCTTGACTGATGGCTTCTAGAGTAATTAACCTTGAACTTTGGACTTTTTTGAAAAATGATCATCTTTGAAACCGTTTAGCTACTAATGCCAAGAGTAACCAATGTTATTTTAAATTTTTCTAACTATCGCACGTTGTCTAACGAATATAATATTTATTACTGAGGTTCACTTACGGGTTTAGCAGACATTAAGTCAGAAAACAAAATTTTCGAATGACCTATTCTCTCAAAGCAATGACTGAGTCACCAAATTATTTATACTAACATCTACCTAGTATCGAGTAGTATACATATTTAAAAAAATGTCATGGATCACTCATGATTTTATGAAGTAGAATGATCATATAACTTACATTTTATACGATTTACCCGTGACCCTAAACTTTGACCTCTATCCAATGGGTATACTTCCCTTGTTCTTATCACAGTACTATACTAATATATTCTGAAAGTTTTAGAAAAATTAAAGGTATCAACTATCACACCCACGTACAATTTGTCCAAATGACTCTTAACAGTGTCCAACATTGTCTGAATTGAATATTTTTGTTTCTAACTTACTTATACATATGTCAAAATATTATTCCGAATGTTGAAAGTCGTTTTTGAACTAATGATTTAGTTAGAGTTAAATTCCTTCATACGTTTTATGTTCAGTTCTGTAATGTGTAAATTTTGTTTTAGTTGGAAGTGGCAGGTTAAAAGATTTACACAGAAAAGCTTTCCATTTAGCGTTGTAACTTGTTTCCCTTTAGATAACAACTTTTTGTCAAAATATGACACTTAACTTTTTAATGCCTAAATTGTTTTTTCTTTTTCTATTTGTCGAAAGTAGCAAAAGTTTGATTCTGTCAGAAATCATTCCTTAAAACCTTATCATATCATTCAAATGCGGTTGGAAAATTTTTGTGCAATATTGTGCTAAAGCGTTTGCCGTTAGTTTGGAATATACGATGGCTAGGGAGAGAGAACCAACTAGTTTGCATGATATTAAAGTTATTCAATTTTAAATGAGTTATAAGGGATTTACTGTTCACCAAAGGTATAAAGACAGAAAAAAATTACAAAAAAAAACTAAAACTAGAATATGTATTAATTTTTATAACTGACACTTCCATTATATTTTCCTTTCCATTAAATTTTTTTTTGGTTTAGTGTTGCTTTGAGAAACGTTTTAATAATATTTTTTTTAGAAAATGTTTATAAGGAATTTCTTCCCTTTAAATTGCTTTATGACAACGTCATGCTGTCACGTTTTTGAAATGTTGAATACTGTTCATAATTGTTATTTCTATTTTTCATAAATCAGTTGCATTTCAAAAACGTTCAAGCTTTCACTGTTGAGAAAAAGGACTTTCAAAGTTTTACAACGATAATGGACTGAACAATTTTATCATATACTCATATATAACGAAGATTTTATAAATTTAAGCAGAAAGTTCTCTTTCAATGTTTTGTAAATATTCGGATCTTATTCTAAAATATAAAAATTTACTTGGTAGCTTAGTTTTAAGATAAACAAATGATTATGATTATTAAACTAATTATTGATATTAAAAGCATCATCTACCTGTTGGAATATTTAGCAAACTTTTTTTCATAAAATAAAAATACAGCGACATTTGTTATTGTGTTTTATGTTTAAATTGCTCTTCCTTAAATTAAAATTGTATTCGGCAACCCTGGATAATTTCTTCGCCGAAAATATAATTTAGAAATATGGAGGGGCTAAAATCTCACAGCTCTGAGATATCAAGACTTCGGTCTGGGTAAAGGATTTTGATATAGTTTTCGGCAAAAAACTTTCACGAGGACATGGTTTTTAGTTTTGGGCAGCGATGTATATCAAACATAACTCTTTGTTAAAGTACAAGTATTTTTTATATCTGTTTAAAAACTTATTACAAAACTAACACGAAACATCAATACGTTGCCGGAAAATTATAATCAAAATTCCAAAATTATTGTTAAATTAAATAAAATCAAACTTTTTCAAAATTCCAAAAATATTCCAAAAACTAGAATGAAATCAAATATTTAAACTTTTTCTAAATTCCGATAATATTCAAAAAATTCTTAAAAATTCAAACTTTTTCCAAAATTCTAAAAATATTGCAAAAATTATTACAAAATCAAAAATTAAAACTTTTTTCAAAATTCTAAAAATTATAATAAAATCAAAAATTTAAAATTTTTCAAAATTCTAAAAATATTCCAAAAATTCTTAAAAAATCAAAAAATGAAACTTTTTTCAAAATTTTAAATATATATGTATATATATATATATATATATATATATATATATATATATATATATATATATATATATATATATATATATATATATATATATATTAGACTGGTCGTTAAAAACTAAATTTTAAAAACTAAAGACGCCCCCCAGAAAAATTCTTTATGGTCAAAAAACCATAACATGTGAACGAATTCGCTAGCTACTGTATATATATATATATATATATATATATATATATATATATATATATATATATATATATATATATATATATATATATATATATATATATATATATATATATATATATATATATATATATATATATATATATATATATATATATATATATATATATATATATATATATATATATATATATATTAGACTGGTCGTTAAAATCTAAATTTTCCGAGACGACCCCTAGAAAAATTCTTTGGGGTCAAAAAACCACAACGGCTTTATTTTTTTTTTTTTAAGTGAAAAGAACACGTGCCGCAAAATCATCGAAGTTTATTTTTTTATAAAATTGTTAATATCTCATAAAATATGCAGATGTCAAAAAAAATCACTTAATCATTTTTGCAGGAAATTTAATTCTCTACAAAAAAAGTCGAAGTCATTTTTTTCCTAAAACCTATATTTCTGATGATATTTTGAAATAAAACTTGAAATTCTTCGAAACTCGTAAAACCAAATGATGAAAATTTCGACGAAAAAGTACTAATTTTGATTTTTTTTGTCACGATTATTTTTTTATACATTTCATTCTATAGCATAAGAAGAAAATTATGTCTTTTTCGTCATCTTTATTTTTTATGTTTTTTAAAAATTACGTAAACTTACAAGTTCATTTTCAAAATATCATGAGAACTATACGTTTTCGGGAAAAAATGATTTGGACCTTTTTTGTAGAGAATTAAATTTTCTACAAAAATGGTTATATGATTTTTTTTGACATATGCATATTTTATGAGATATTTGAAAAAATCTACGAATTTTTCAAAAAATCAACTTCAACGGTTTTGCGGCACGTGTTCTTTTGATTTAAAAAAAAAAAATAATGCCGTTGTGGTTTTTTGACCCCAAAGAATTTTTCTAGGGGGCGTCTCGGAAAATTTAGATTTTAACGACCAGTCTAATATATATATATATATATATATATATATATATATATATATATATATATATATATATATATATATATATATATATATATATATATATATATATATATATATATATATATATACAGTAGCTAGCGAATTCGTTCACATGTTATTAAAAAAACATTAAAGTTTATTTTAAATTTAAATATATTATTCCAGCTTAACTTCAAATTTTTATTTATATTTCATGGTACTATTTACACTAAAAAACAAAAAAAAAAGTTACATAAAATGTCAAAATTATTATTTGTGATAATTTTAGTAAAAAAAATGGTGTTAACAATTATGCTCGCTGACACTTTTTCCACTTTTAAAATGTCTAGTACTTTGTATAGCCACCCTTAGCTTTAATTACAGCTTGTATTCTGTCAGGCATGCTATTACAAAGTACCCTGCAACGATTTCCGCTGAGTGTTTTCCACTTTTTATAACTGTCCTTTCGCGCTTCACTACGTGCTGTACCCAATCCTTCTATACCTCTTACGCGCAGTTCATTTTTACGTTCTTCTTCGCTCAAGTGAATCGGTTCGTAGCTGTACCATACATTTTGTGCCATAATTCGTTGTAAATATAGACCTTAACCTTCTATTTTAGTCAAAATACCACACAATGGGCAATCAAAAGATGATAATACAAAAAAAAATGTAAATATGATAATGTTTAGAGTTAATATTTGTATATCTTAAACAAAAAAAAATTACTATAACAAGGCCAACGCAGAAACAGAAGAAAAAATAAATCATACACAATAAATATATATTTCTTTTAAATAAATGTTTCGTCTTTATTGCTAATAAATAAATTTCCGATACGACCTTCAAAAATTGTTTCTATCTACAAGTTCAATGAACACCAAAATTCAAATATAATATATAGGTATATATAAAAAAAAATAATTACAGAATTTTTTGTCTGGTTTTTCAATTTAAATAGTATCTTTTCATTAAAGAAACTTACCAAACGTGTACAAATCATTTGTTGAAAATTTCAACATAATGGTAAAACTATCCGCACAACAACTTAAAACTGATAATTAGCAAACTCTTGTAAATTGATGTTAAGAAAATTCATATGAGTTCTGCTAAATCTTTTTATTACTATCACATTAATATTAGGATTTATTTTTCACTTTAAATTATTTCTGAAACAAAATTAATTTTTTTTTTATTTTTTTACATTCAATTTCTCCAGTCACCGAAACACAGACACAATTTATTAACAATATACACAATTTACGAATCACTTTACTTTAGTAGCAAAACATACAATTTCATTTCAAATTAAAAGCAAAAACAAGCTCATAAAACTATGAGCGTTTTTTCTTAATCACTCGAAATACTTTGTGAAAACAACTTTTATTTGAACAACTTTTTATATATAATCGAAAATCACCTCGGCAAAACGGTTAAAGCACAGTTGTTGTATTTCTTAATCACTTTTAATTCACTTTGATTATCACAACATTAAACATTTAACATTAATCCACTAACACGTAACAACACAAAAATTTTCACAAAAACAATATTTCCTTAAACCCAAACTAGAATTTTCAAGCTAATCCTAAAAAACGTAATATTATAAAAAACAATAAGTAACTGCTTCACCATAACCTACTCGACAAAGATGTTGTTTTTCTGGTTATGTCTCCCCGCAAGGGATGCCAAATATAACTGTCCTTTCGCGCTTCGCGCTTAAAAATTGGGTGAGACGGGCCTTTGTCTTATTTTTTTATAAGTGAAGCAGTTCTTGATGTTTCTTTTTTTTTATTCACGAAAATTCACAAAATAAGCCAAGCTAACAAAAACTTAAACACAAAACACAATGAAATTGAGAACCACAAATGAAAATTATTAAAATTAATTTTGATGAAAAGCAAAATTTTATAAATATATTTTTCTTTTAAAATGAAATAAATTATAACCAAATTACATAAATTTAAAAAAAAACATTTAGAGTATTAATTAATATCTTTATACCAAAATATCTGTTGTTTCCTCGCATTGGCAACCAATTTCTGATATCCTGATAATTTTGTTCTCGATTGCCAAAGTTTTCAGCTTTCTTGAATTCCTTTTTTACTTATTTATAAAAAGAATTGTGACTGGAGGTCTGGATCTGGAACTTATATTTTGGTGTGTCCTCTGTGACCACCAAAATTGAATAGACCGATATGATCTCTTTTAATTTCCATCTTTCCAATTACAAAAATAAATCTCCATAACTTCTCCAATTTTCTCCAAATTATTTATACCGATAAGTTGGTTGTCCTGCCTTATGGATTTTTCGATAAACATTTTTTTGATTAAGGCATATGTTTTTTTGCTGACACCATAAATTTCAATCTCGATTAATTGGTATATCATTATTCATTATAAATTCTTGTATATTATAATATATTCTGGGCAACTCGTTTGGCATGTTGAACTTCATTTGACTCTTCAGGAATTTTAACGACTTTCATTATAATTTTGTACATATGTTAGACATAATATTAGTTTGGGCTCAGTTCACATAATTGTCCTTTATTTAGATACAACGTAATAAATCTTTTCTTGGCTTAAATAATTTTCTTTAATTTTGCAGTTACAACTTAACATAATGTATTTTTCTTTTACTTACTTATAGTATAATTTTAATAGTTTACAATAAACAAACTTTAGACTTACAAATTTTTAATATTTATATTTTTGAACTTTACAATTTTTTTTCTAATAATTAAATCTAACAAATAAATATGAATTTGATTTATTTTAAGTTAAAAGAAAAGAGGTAAATTTTATTGTTTTCAAAAAAGAGTAAACTTGGTAATAAAAAAAATTTATGCTTCACATGCATATAATGTTATTATAAAGTCTTGGATACGCGATATATAAACGCATCCATAAAAACCGGGGCGTTATGAGAGGGCATTATGAATTCATAACGCCCGCTCTTAATACACTAAAATAATATTTTAAACTTCAAAATGTTTATCCTCATGGCATACTAGACAGTTTGTTTTTGTCGTAAATTGTATTTTTGCTTTTAATTTAAAAAGTTTTAAAAAATGTTTATTAATTAATAATTTTTATTCAAATTAAATCAAAATTTTCAATACAGAATGTTACTTTTCGAAGTAAAAATGGCAATTTTCAAACTTGCCAGAAAAATCAACAGATTTACTGGAAAGATTGTCCGATACAGTTATCATTTTATTTGATATGGGGTAGGTTGATGATGTTGATGGTTGTTCTTGAACATTCGAGATGATTTCAAAACTAGAAATAGCACTTGTTTCTCCTTCAGATTGAACCTACAGCACTTGCAATCATGTTGGCAATTCTATTTTTCGAAGTGATGCTTTCTTCTATGTAGCCTTGTGCTACAGTGTCACTCTTCCATTTGCCGTGCAATTTAAGAGTTTCGAAAGACGCACCCCCCTCAATTAAGAGAGTAGACGAAGTGCGTCTCAAACAATGACCAGTAAACTGGTGAGGGTTTTCTAGTTTTAAGAACTTAGCAATAGTGTTTGGAACACTGCCTATCGTATTTTTTCCAACTGGTTGCATTGTACACTTTCTGTTTCTATATGTAAGAAAAAAACGTGTCCCATTTGTTTTATTTGGCCTTAAATTCATATATTGTCGGACTATTTTCAGAGCACCCATTTCTTCTTCATCTATGATTGTAAAGCCTTTTGACGTACCTGTTTTAGTTTCAGGCACTTTTACAATCAAAACGGAACCTTTATCAGTTACATCCTCAACTGACATTTTTACCATTTCGTCTCTTCTTAAGCCTCCCAAGACTCCCATAACCAAAACTACCTTATGCAACAGATAAACGTCATCCGGAGCATCTTTTATGAAAGCCATAACCTGATTGCCGGTTAAAACTTGAGATTTTTTTGGCGTATAACCTTTTGATTTTGTTTTTAAAAACGAAAGCAATTAGTTATATTTTGAAATATCAATTTTTTCGTAAACTGTTAGGGTAGATTTTAAAATGGAGTATTTGGTCCACAGTGAATTCGGGGTATACTTTTCAGACCAAATAAAAAATTGAATTAATAAATTTACTTATTAAAATGTATAAACAAATTAGAATTACCAATTCTTGAAAGTATGCTAACAACACATTTTCATTCACTGCCTGTACTTTATTTCTTGATTTCCATGAACGAAAAATCCCGTAATCTTTATCATATTGTTGTTTGGATTTAATTGGCAATAAAGATTCCGTTGCTTTTTGAGCATTTTGCTTAATAAACTCTGGCAATTGCAAATCCATTATTGTTTAGGACTAATTCAGAGTTCTGATGAATAATTATTTGAAACTTCAAACTGTTTTTTCTCATGGCAAACTACGCTACAAAATTTGGGAGAATTTGTTTATAGCAACGCACAAACAACAAATAATTAATTTAAACTTCAAAATATTTATTTTCTTGGCATACTGGGATACATTTGTATTTTTTTGCATAGCAATATAGACTAACAAATTAAATTCTTTCTTAGTTTTTAGCTTATTAAGTGAAGCATAAAATCTTGTATGCACCACTGGCGTTATTGGGTATTACGCCCATCAAGCGACATCCATCCCTCGGGCCAAAGGCCCTCGGGCTAGATTACCTCGCTTTCCGGGCGTAATAACCTACATAACGCCCTTGGTACATAAATAGCTATTATTTAATTTCCTTTCAAAAACAAAAGTATGAATGTAACAAATAAAAAGGCGTGAAAAGTTAATTTATACAAAAAAAATGAATTGAAATGAAAAATAATTGAAATTTAATTTAAAAAATTTATTAGTTTTGAGTTAAACAAACACAATCAACATAAATTGAGTGGACCTGACAATTACTAGTCAAAAAAACTTCTTGTCGCGTTATATCACACCATTGCTGGGTTTTCGAGAGCATTTTGTTGCGTTTCCCAAGCCATGACGCGGACACTTTCGATATTTTTTTTTTATGATTAATAACCAAGTCCCATATCATGCAAAGGTTAGTATTCTAACAAAAAAATAAATTAACAAACTTAAACTATCATAATAAGGAAAACTAATTACAACTTATAACTACAATATGTAACCACGTACGTCCGACACCTTAATCTATACATAATATACCAAAAAAACTAATAATCAGATTAGAAAACATTTTCTTGGAACTCTTCTAGGAAAACCAGCATAAACCGGACATAACAGGAGTTCCTATCTTGGACATTTTTGCGACATGCGCTTTTGGTCCAAGCCGTTTCTAACATATAACGGACCTTCTTCTAACTAAAATTTAGAAGTAAGTTCGTTTAAATCTTAAAACTAACATGCTATACTTTTCGTACCTGAATGCATGTACCTAATATCAACACAATAAGTGGAAAACCAGGCTTGCTCTAAACCACCAATATTTGCCTCTTTCTTAGAAAAATTGCGACTTGCGCTTATTTTGTAAGGGTCTTCCGACTATGGACCAACCATGTTTAAAAAAATTATTTAAACTTGGCTGCCAAAAAAAAAACACAATTAACACCTAACACGTTCGAATCGTGTACTTACATATTTATTATCATAACTTAACATGCAAAACAAACAACAAGATAATTGATAAAGTTTGCTAAGAAATAACACCAACTTACACTAAGGCATAACATCAAATAATTAATTGCTAACTTTGTTTTATATTTTTATTCCTAAATTAGTATTTATAAATCTTACCACAAATTAAAATACCATTAAGGTAAAATAAACATAATTCAGTTTTCAACGCTAAATACTTTAATACTTGAATTTTCTAAATCTATGGCTTAAATTGAACAATAAACACATAAAACCGATACTAACTAAACCGATACTAATTAAACATTAAACACATTAAAATGGAACAAAATTTATCTGACTTAGATTAAACATTAAACACATTAAAATGGAGCAAAATTTATCTGACTTAGATTAAACATTAAACACATTAAAATGGAGCAAATTCAAAAACTTCCACAGAATGCTTATCTTGGGTTTTATATTTTCTTATATCGTTTGCGTGGTATTTTTCCGTCTTAGTTCCTTCTAGGTCTTCCAAAATGTAGGAGGTTTGTCCAACTTTCTTCTTGACGCGTGCTTTGATGTATTGCGGTGCTAATTTAGCATTGAACTGTTCTGCAAGGTTCGATTTCTTGAAGGATCTTCTCAGTACGATCTCATCTGTAACAAACTCAGTCGTCCTGGTTCTAAGGTTGTAATTGTTAGCGTACTTTTTATATGCGGTTTTTAAATTTTGTGTTACCTCTTCCCTTGCCATTTTTAGATTTACTAGCCTGTTACTCTCAAATCGCTCTTGTGAATTCAAATTTACATCTACATCATTTCTTAATTCCATCTCTTTTCCAAAATTTATGAAATATGGCGTGTATTTGGTTGAGTCATGTACTGCTGTTCTGATAGCACATGCAATTTTAGGTATCTGTACGTCCCAATTTCGTTGGTCGTCCTTTATATAAGCACGTACACTTGATAGTATCACTCGATTTATTCTCTCAGCAGGATTAGACTGGGGATGGTACACAGCATTCAGTAAGTGCTTGACTTTGTACTCATCAAGCAATTTTTTAAATTCTTTAGATGTGAATTGTACTCCATTGTCAGAAATGACAGTGCGCGGTACGCCAAAAATGAGAAATACTTCGTTTTCTAGGAGTTGAGTAAGAGATTTGGCTTCTGCTCTTCTAACAGGTTTTAAAATGCAGAATTTACTGAAGACATCCACTATCACTAAAAGGTGTTGGTTTCCAGCTTTGCTTCTTGGAAATGGACCCATATAGTCAACGGCAATTACTTCCCATGGACCTTTTGTATCCTTTTGGGTTCCCATTGGTGCTCGACTGCAGATATTTGGATGCTTGTTTTGCTGGCATTTATCACACTCGTTAACATATTTCTTAATTTCGCGGTACATATTAGGCCAATAGTATCCTTTTTGAATTTTCTTTGCTGTTTTGGATACACCCAAATGACCTCCCAACGGGCTATCATGGTAAAACTGCAAAGTCTTCAGTCTTGGGTCTGAGGAACATAGTACTTCCACTCAGTGTTATTAGAATTGTTATTTTTCCTACAAACTTTGTAAACTTTATCATCTTTTATTGTAAAATTTGGAAATTTACCTGGGTCCGAAAGAATACTAGTTTTAAAGCTGAATACATTTCATCTTCCACCTCTTGACTGATTTCATCCACTTCGAGTAACCTGGATAACGCGTCTGCTACAACGTTCAACTTGCCTTTTCTATGTTTTATTTCGAAGTCAAACTCTTGTAGCTTGAGAGCCCACCTGGCTAATTTGGAACTAGGATCCTTAAGATTGATAAGCCAACGTAATGATGCGTGGTCGGTGATGACACAAAATTTTGTTCCCTCAATATATGATCGAAATTTGTATATTGCCCTGACTACTCCTAGACATTCTCTCTCCGTAGCTGAATATTTGCGTTCGGTATGGCTTAACTTTTCGGAGTAATAGGCGATCACTCCCTCGCTTTCTCCATTTGCTTGTGTAAGGATGGCTCCCATGCCAAGTTCTGATGCATCGCATTGTATAGTGAAGGGTTTTTCATAATCTGGTGTTATTAAGATTGGTGCTGAAACAAGTTCTGTTTTTAACTTTATGAGTGACGCTTGGGCTTCTGAAGTCCAAACAAATTTCCCCTTATCTTTTTTTAATAAATCACTAATTGGCGCAGTGATTGTTGAAAAATCTTTTATAAAGCGGCGATACCAATTTGCCATACCCAATAATCTTCGGACGTCTCTAATATTTCTTGGATGTGGTATGTTGAGGATTGGCGCAATCTTTTCTGGGTCAGGAGTTAGACCATTTTCGACTAGTACATACCCTAAATATCTTAGTTCTTTGGCACAAAATTTCGATTTTTCTAGGCTTATTGAAAGATTTGCATCGCTCAATCTTTTTGCTATCTCTTCCAGTAGAAACAAATGTCGCTCAAAAGTCTCAGTTGTAATAATAATGTCGTCGATATAGACGAAGACTTCAGGTTCCAAATCGTGACCTAAACACTTTTCTAATATGCGAAACATGGTTTGTGCGCTGTTACATAATCCAAAGGGCATGCGTTTGAACATAAAATGTCCTCGGCCTGGCACAATAAATGCAGTTTTCGGTTGTGAAGAAGGATGAAGCGGGACTTGCCAAAATGCGTCGGATAGATCAATTGAAGACATGTATTTTAATGCCCTTAGTTTTCAAAACATATGCTTATTCAAGCTCATAAACTTAATTAATTAATGTATCTCATCATAATATAATTAAAGGATTAATAATGTAATATAAAAAATATAAAATTGTTAAAATTTGTCCTAAAAAAATATAAGGGCTTTCAACTGGTCGGGCTCCAATTCAGGTTAATAAAATTACAATAGTTAATATTAATCAAAAAAGAATTTGATTAATAGGATAAAATTGAATTCCTTGAAATTTATTTATATGAGTAAAAGGTAAAATAAAAAGAATAGCAATTGATAAAATTAAAGCTATTACTCCTCCTAATTTATTAGGGATTGATCGTAAAATAGCATAAGCAAATAAAAAATATCATTCAGGTTGAATATGAATAGGGGTTACTAAAGGGTTAGCTGGAATAAAATTATCTGGGTCTCCTAATAAATATGGATTAATTAAATTTAATATAATTAAAAATATTAATAAAATTATAAATCCTATAATATCTTTAAAAGTAAAATAAGGATGGAAAGGAATTTTATCAACATTACTATTAATGCCTAATGGATTATTAGATCCTGTTTGATGAAGAAATAATAAATGAATTATTACTATAGCTAATACAATAAAAGGTAAAATAAAATGGAAAGTAAAAAATCGTGTTAATGTTGCATTATCAACTGCAAATCCTCCTCAAATTCATTGAACTAAATCAATTCCTAAGTAGGGAATTGCTGATAGTAGGTTAGTAATAACTGTAGCCCCTCAAAATGATATTTGTCCTCATGGTAAAACATATCCTATAAATGCAGTTGCTATTACTAAAAATAAAATTAAAACTCCAATTAATCAAGTTATAGTGTATAAATATGAGGAATAATAAATTCCACGACCAATATGAAAATAAATAGAAATAAAAAAAAAAGATGCTCCATTAGCATGTATAGTTCGTAGTATTCATCCATAATTAACATCTCGACAAATATGAATAATTCTATTAAAAGCTCTATCAATATTGGCTGTATAATGTATAGCTAAAAATAATCCTGTTAAAATTTGAATAATTAAACACAATCCTAATAATGATCCAAAATTTCATCAAGAAGAAATATTAGAAGGAGCTGGTAAATCTACTAATCTATTATTAGCAATTTTAAATAATGGGTGATTTAATCGTATTGGTTTATTCATTAGTTTTTTTGTCGAAGAGGGCCGTAAAAATTATTTGTAATTTTTACAATAATAATTAATGTTAAAAATAAATAATTAATTATTATTAAAGTAATTATGTTAGTTGGAAAGTTATATAATTTATTTAAATTAATAGTATTTTCTATTAAAATATTATTAATTATATTTGATATAATTATTTCTGAATTTAATGAAATATTAGTAATAAAATATATATCAATAATAATAATAATTAAATTTATAATAAAAAAAAATATAATAGATCAAAAAATTATATTTATTGATATTGAAAATATTTCATTTGATGCTAATGAAGTTACATAAATAAATAAAACGAGTATGCCTCCTAAAAAAATTAAAAATAAAATATATGAAAATCAAAAAGTTTTTGAATAAAATCCTGTAATTAAACAAATTAAGAAAGTTTGAATTAATAAGGTTAATCCTATTGATAAAGGATGTTTTAATTGTATAAAAATAAAACTAATAATTAATCTTAAAATAATAAGAATAAATTGAGTAATTTCAGAAAATAGTTTAATTAAAATGTTAATTTTGGAGATTAATGATAAAGATATCTCTTTTTTTCTGAAGTTTTAAAAGAAATTTCTTATTTTTGATTTACAAGACCAAAGTTTTTTTTTAAACTATTAAAACTAATGTTGATAATATTTTATTGAAGATTTTCTATTTTTTTATTTATTTCAGGGGTTTTTGTATTTGTTTTTAATTGTAAACATTTATTAGCTATATTATTAAGATTAGAATTTATTGTTTTAAGATTATTTGTTTTTATATTTATTTATTTAAATTTTTTTAATTATGAATGTTTTTTTAGAGTATTATTTTTAATTTTTTCTGTTTGTGAAGGAGCATTGGGGTTATCTATTTTAGTTTCTATAATTCGAACTCATGGTAATGATTATTTTAATTCTTTTAGAATTTTACAATGTTAAAGTTTTTAATTATATTAATTTTTATAATTCCTTTATGTTTTTTAAAAAAAAGATATTGAATGGTTCAAAATTGTTTATTTATAATAAGTTTTTTATTTATTATAATAAACTTTTATAGTAATATATGAGGAAGAATTAGATATTTTTTAGGATGTGATATTATTTCTTATGGTTTAATTTTATTAAGTTTATGAATTTGTAGTTTAATATTAATAGCAAGAGAAAAAGTAATCAATTTAAATAATTTTATTTCTTTTTTTATATTTAATATTTTAATTTTATTAATTTTTCTTTATTTAACATTTAGAGTTATAAATTTATTTTTATTCTATTTATTTTTTGAAAGAAGATTAATTCCTACTTTATTTTTAATTATAGGTTGAGGGTATCAGCCTGAACCTTTACAAGCAGGAATTTATTTATTATTTTATACTTTAATAGCTTCATTACCTTTATTAGTAAGAATTTTTTTTTTATATTGAAATAATTATAGATTAGATATAAATATTATTTATTCTATTTCTTATTTTAATTTTATATTATATATTAGATTAATTTTTGCTTTTTTAGTAAAAATGCCAATATTTTTAGTTCATTTATGATTACCTAAAGCTCATGTTGAAGCCCCTATTTCTGGTTCAATAATTTTAGCTGGGGTTTTATTAAAATTAGGGTATTAGGGTATGGGTTATTACGAATTTTTCCTATAATTCAAAAAATTGGAGTTTTTAATAATTATTTATGAATTACTATTAGTTTAATTGGGGGATTTTTAGTGAGATTAATTTGCTTATGTCAAATTGATTTAAAGTCTTTAATTGCATATTCTTCAGTAGCACATATAGCTATTGTTTTAAGAGGGTTATTAACTTTAATATATTGAGGAATAAGAGGGGCTTATATATTAATAATTGCTCATGGTTTATGTTCTTCAGGAATATTTTGTTTAGCTAATATTTCTTATGAACGAATAAATAGACGAAGTTTATTAATTAATAAAGGAATATTAAATTTTATACCTAGTTTAACTTTATGGTGATTTTTATTAAGATCTGCTAATATAGCAGCTCCTCCTACATTAAATCTTTTAAGAGAAATTAGTTTATTAAATAGAATTATTAGATGGTCTTGATTATCTATATGAATATTAGCTTCATTATCATTTTTTAGAGCTGCATATACATTATATTTATATTCTTATAGACAACATGGTAATATTTATTCTGGTAATTTTTCATTTATATCAGGAAATAACCGAGAATATTTATTATTATTTTTGCATTGATTTCCTTTAAATTTATTAATTTTAAAAAGAGATTTATGTTTTTTATGGTTATAATTTAAATAGTTTAAAATAAAATATTGATTTGTGGTATCAATGATATGAAAATTTTCATTTTAAATCATGTTTTGTATATCTATTTGTTTTATTAGATTTTTGTTTTTATTTTTTATTAGAATTATTATATTTTTAATAAGAATTAATTATTTATATAATGATTTAGTGATTTTTTTAGAATGAGAAGTAGTTTCCTTAAATTCAAATTCAATTGTTATAACTTTATTGTTTGATTGAATTAGTTTAATATTTATGTCTTTTGTTTTATTAATTTCTTCTTTAGTTATTTATTATAGAAAAGAATATATAAAAGAAGATATAAATATTAATCGTTTTATTTTATTAGTTTTAATATTTGTTTTATCAATGATATTATTAATTATTAGTCCAAATTTAATTAGAATTTTATTAGGTTGAGATGGATTAGGTTTAGTTTCTTATTGTTTAGTTATTTATTTCCAAAATGTAAAATCTTATAATGCAGGGATATTAACTGCATTATCTAATCGAATTGGAGATGTAGCTTTTTTATTATCTATTGCTTGAATATTAAATTATGGAAGATGAAATTATATTTTTTATTTAGAATTAATAAAAAATAATTTTGAAATAAAAGTTATTGGAAGTTTAATAATTTTAGCTGCTATAACTAAAAGTGCTAAAATTCCTTTTTCTTCTTGATTACCTGCAGCTATGGCTGCTCCTACACCTGTTTCTGCTCTGGTTCATTCGTCAACTTTAGTAACTGCTGGAGTTTATTTATTAATTCGATTTAATATTTTATTAAATAATAGTTTTTTAGGGCAATTTATATTATTAATTTCTGGGTTAACTATATTTATAGCGGGAATGGGGGCTAATTTTGAATATGATTTGAAAAAAATTATTGCTTTATCTACATTAAGACAGTTAGGGCTTATAATAAGAATTTTATCTATAGGGTTTTATAAATTAGCTTTTTTTCATTTATTAACACATGCTTTATTTAAAGCATTATTATTCATGTGTGCTGGTTCTATTATTCATAATATAAAAAATAGACAAGATATTCGAGTAATAGGAAGATTAATTAATCAAATACCTTTAACTTCTTCATGCTTAAATTTAGCTAATTTAGCGTTATGTGGGATACCTTTTTTAGCTGGATTTTATTCTAAAGATTTAATTTTAGAATATGTTATATTGAGTAATATTAATTTATTTAGTTTTTTTTTATATTTTTTTTCTACTGGGTTAACTGTATGTTATTCTTTTCGATTAGTTTATTATTCATTAAGAGGGGTATTTAATAGAAGAAGTTTACATCCTATAAGAGATGAAAGTTGAATTATATTACGAGGAATAATAGGTTTATTAATTATAGCTATTATAGGAGGGAGTTTGTTATCTTGATTAATTTTTCCTACTCCTAATATAATTTGTTTACCTTTAAGATTAAAATTAATAGTATTAGTAATTTGTTTTTTAGGGGGATTTAGAGGATATTTGATTTCTAATATTTCATTATATTTTTTTAATAAATCATTATTTAATTATTATTTAAGAAATTTTTTTGGGTTAATATGGTATATGCCTATTATTTCAAGCATAGGTATTATTAATTTTCCTTTAAAATTAGGTAAATTAATAATTAAAAGATTTGATCAAGGATGAAGAGAATATTTTGGAGCTCAATCTTTATATTTTTTATTAATAAAAAGAGCTCAATATAATCAAATTTTTCAAAATAATAATTTAAAAATTTATTTATTAAGCTTTATTTTATGATTTATTATTTTATTAATTTTATTTTTATTATAATTTAAATAGCTTATATATAGAGCATTACATTGAAGATGTAGTTGAGATTAATAAATCTTTAAATATTAGATAATAAATAAAAGTAATTTATGAAAAAATGTTTTTATTTTTATAGTGAAAATATAAGGTTTTATGTTAAACTACATAAATAAAAGTATAAATGGAATTTAACCATTAAAGAAAAAAGTTAGCAGCTTTTACTTGAAAATCATACTTCTTTTTTTAATTGGAATTTAAATATTCATTTATATCATTAACAGTGATATGCCTCTTTTTGGCTTCAATTAAAAATAAGGGTTTAATTAAACCTAAAATTAGGTCGAAACTAATTGTAATAAATCACTTCATATTTTATAAGGTAAATTGAATAAATCAATACTTTTTAAATGCAAATTAAATGTTATAATTAACTATAACCCTTTTTTTAAGATCTTCAATTTAATGCTCCTTGATTTCATTCATGATATAGTCCAATTAATAAAATTAAAATAAAAAAAATTGAGGTAGATATTCATATTAATATATTAGAATAATTAATAATTAAGATTAAAGGTAAAATTAGTGCAATTTCAACATCAAAAATTAAAAAAATAATAGCAATTAAAAAAAAACGTAAAGAAAAAGGAAGGCGTGAAGATCTTTTAGGATCAAATCCACATTCAAAAGGAGAATTTTTTTCACGGTCTCTAAGTGTTTTTTTTGCTAATAATGAAGCTATTATTATTACAATAATTGTAATAATTATAATAAAAATTCTTATAATAAAAATTATTAGGATTATTTATACTAAAAATATTAGACCTTATGATTGGAAGTCATATATACTTAATTATACTTTATAAATTAATAATTATATTATTTATTATCTACCTCATCAATAAATTGAAATATATAAAAATAATCAAACTACATCTACAAAGTGTCAATATCATGCTGCAGCTTCAAATCCGAAATGATGATTTTTAGAAAAATGATATTGTAAATGACGAATTAAACAGATTAATAAAAATGTAGTTCCAATTAATACATGAAGACCATGAAATCCTGTAGCTACAAAAAAAGTTGAGCCATATACAGCATCTGCGATAGTAAAAGAAGCTTCAATATATTCATAAGCTTGTAAAATTGTAAAGTATACCCCTAAAATTACTGTAAATAATAATCTTTGTGTTACTTGAGAATGATTTTGTTCTATTAAACTGTGATGAGCTCATGTTACAGTCACACCAGAAGCTAATAAAATAGATGTGTTTAATAATGGGATTTAGAAGGGATTAAAAGGTAAAATACCTTTTGGGGGTCATATAGCTCCTAATTCAATAGCTGGGGATAATCTTCTATGAAAAAAAGCTCAAAAAAAAGAAATAAAAAAAAATACTTCAGAAATAATAAATAAAATTATACCTCATCGTAATCCAATAGTAACAGAAATTGTATGTAATCCTTGAAAAGTTCCTTCTCGTGAAATATCTCGTCATCATTGATATATAGTTAAAATTGTAATAATTAACCCTAATAATATAAGAGATATATTATACTGATGGAATCATTTAATAAGACCTGATACAATAGATATTGCTCCGATAGCTCCTGTTAAAGGTCATGGGCTATAATCTACTAAATGAAAGGGGTGATTTGAATGTGTAGACATTGTTAATTTACTTCTCTAGAGTATAAGCTTCTTAAAACTGCAAATACATAAGCTTGAATAATTGATACAGCTGATTCAAGGATAAGTAAAGCAATTTGAGTAATTACTAAAATTAAAATTAGATAATATGATATAGAAGGACCAGTATTTCCTAATAAAGTTAATAATAAATGACCAGCAATTATATTAGCTGCTAATCGAACTGCTAAAGTTCCAGGTCGAATTATATTACTAATAGTTTCAATACAAACTATAAAAGGCATAAGAATTGGGGGGGGTTCCTTGAGGAACTAAATGGGCAAATATATGTTGAGTATGATTTAATCAACCGTAAATTATAAAACTTAATCATAAAGGAAGAGCTAAAGTTAAAGTAAAAATTAAATGTCTTGTACTTGTAAAAATATAAGGAAAGAGCCCAATAAAATTATTAAATAAAATTAAAGTAAATAAAGAAATAAAAATGAAAGTGCTTCCATTATGTCCGGTTAAACCTAATAGATTTTTAAATTCTTTATGTAATGTTATTAAAATTTGATTTCAAATAATATAATATCGAGAAGGTATAAGTCAATATATTGTAGGGATTATTAATAAACCAATAAAAGTTCTTATTCAATTCAAAGATAAATTTAAAATATTTGTTGAAGGGTCAAATACAGAAAATAAATTTGTTATCATTTTCATTGATAAGGGGTTAAAGTAATATTTTTATTATTAGTATATTTGTTATTAATTGGAATAAAAAAGAAAAAGTTTAGAATATTAAAAATAATTAAAGTAAAAGAAAAAATAATAAAGAGTAATAATCATCTTAAAGGAGATATTTGTGGAATCAAAAAATATCAATTAAATCGATAATTTTAGTTTGACACACTAATGTTATTAAATTAACTAATTTTTTTCATTAGAAGTAATCACTAATTTACTATAATATGATTTAAGAGATCATTACTTGTTTTCAGTCATCTAATGATGAATTTATTTTTGTGATTCATTTAATAAATATATTTGTAGGAATACTTTCTATAACAATAGGTATAAAACTATGGTTTGTTCCACAAATTTCTGAGCATTGACCATAAAATAAACCAGGTCGGTTGATTAAAAAATTTGTTTGATTTAAACGTCCTGGAGTAGCATCAATTTTTACTCCTAAAGCGGGAATTGTTCAAGAATGTAGTACATCTGCTGCTCTTACTAAAATTCGAATTTGAGTATTTATAGGTAAAATAATTCGATTATCGACTTCTAATAATCGAAATTCATTATTTAATAATTCATGAGTTGGAGTTATATATGAATCAAATTCTAAATTTAAAAAATCTGAATATTCGTAGCTTCAATATCATTGATGACCAATAGTTTTTAAAGTAATAGTAGGATTATTAATTTCGTCTATTAAATATAATAATCGTAGTGAAGGTATAGCAATGAAAATTAAAACAATTGCTGGTAAAATTGTTCAAATAATTTCAATTATTTGACCGGATAATAAATATCGATTTGTAAGTTTATTAAATAATAATATTACTATAATATAACTAACTAAAATAGTAATTATAATTAAAATTATTAATGCATGATCATGAAAAAAAGTTAATTGTTCTATAATAGGAGATGCTCTATCTTGTAAATTTAAATTTATTCAAGTTGCCATTTTTTAATTTTAATAAAAGAATAATTTTCTTTATATATGGGGCTTAAATCCATTGCACTAATCTGCCATATTAAATTAATTAGTTAATAATGGTAATTCAGAATATCTGTGCTCAGCGGGGGGAAGTTTTTGATATCATTCAATAGAAGAATTAAGTTGAATAGGAAAAATTACAAATTGTTTAATAATTATACTATTTCAAATAATAAATAAAAAAAATAAAATTGCTATAGTTGAAATAATTGATCCAATTGTAGAGATAATATTTCATGTAATGTATGCATCTGGATAATCAGAGTATCGTCGAGGTATTCCTGCTAACCCTAAAAAATGTTGAGGGAAAAATGTTAAATTTACTCCTAAAAATATAATAATAAATTGAATTTTTAATCATTGAGAATTTATTGTTAATCCAGTTAATAGGGGGTATCAGTGAATGAATCCTGCTATAATAGCAAATACAGCTCCTATTGATAAAACATAATGAAAATGAGCAACTACATAATAAGTATCATGTAAAATAATATCAATTGAAGAATTAGCTAAAATTACTCCTGTTAAACCTCCGATGGTGAATAAAAAAATAAATCCTAAAGATCATAATAAAGTTGGAGAGTATATTAATTGAGTGCCATGTAAAGTAGCTAATCAACTGAAAATTTTAATTCCAGTAGGAACTGCAATAATTATAGTTGCTGATGTAAAATAAGCTCGAGTATCTACATCTATTCCTACAGTAAATATATGATGAGCTCAGACAATAAATCCTAATAAACCAATTGCTAATATTGCATAAATTATTCCTAATGCTCCGAAAGTTTCTTTTTTTCCTCTTTCTTGGCTAATAATATGAGAAATTATTCCAAATCCAGGTAAAATTAAAATATATACTTCAGGATGGCCAAAAAATCAAAATAAGTGTTGGTAAAGAATAGGATCACCTCCTCCTGCTGGGTCAAAAAAAGAAGTATTTAAATTTCGATCTGTTAATAATATAGTAATAGCTCCTGCTAAAACAGGTAATGATAAAAGTAATAAAATGGCTGTAATTACTACTGATCAGACAAATAAAGGTATACGATCAAAAGTAATTCCTGTTGATCGCATATTAATTACTGTTGTAATAAAATTAACAGCCCCTAAAATAGAAGAAATACCTGCTAAATGTAAAGAAAAAATAGCTAAATCAACTGAAGATCCTGCATGAGCAATATTAGATGATAGCGGGGGGTACACTGTTCATCCTGTCCCAGCCCCATTTTCTACTAAACTAGAAGATAATAATAATGTTAATGAAGGGGGAAGTATTCAGAAACTTATATTATTTATTCGTGGGAATGCTATATCAGGAGCTCCTAATATTAAAGGAACTAATCAATTTCCAAATCCTCCAATTATAATAGGTATAACTATAAAAAAAATTATGATAAATGCATGAGCAGTTACAATTACATTATAAATTTGATCATTTCCAATTAATGCTCCAGGATGTCCCAATTCTGCTCGAATTAAAATACTAAGAGAAGTTCCTACTATCCCAGATCAAGTTCCAAAAATGAAGTATAAAGTTTCAATATCTTTATGATTAGTAGAAAACAGCCACTGTAACGATTAAATGGCTGAAATGTAGGCAATAGATTGTAAATTTATTTATGAAATTAATATTTCTTTAATCAATTAAAAAGCTTTATAGTCAAAAATGATATTAGACTGCAATTCTAAAGGAGCAATTTTTTTTTACTAAGGCTTAAAAGATATTTCTTATATTTATAGTTTTGAAGACTATTAGTTTATTTAACTTAAAACCTATTTAATGATTAATTAAAATTTTTTAAAAAAGTTATAAATAAATAATACTAATTATACTTAATCCTATTAGAGAAATAAACGATATAAAGATTATTATTATTTGATTGAATTTATTTAAAGGGGTTAAGTAATGTCAATTTATTTCTCAATAATTTAATATAAATGAAGCATAACAAAGTCGAATATAATAAAATAAAGTGATTAGTGTTAGTATTACTATTATAATTAATAAAAAAATAAAATTATTACTAATTATTGATTGAATTACTAATCATTTAGGCATAAATCCTAAAAAGGGGGGTAATCCTCCTAAAGATAATAAAGTTGTAAATAAAAAAAATTTTGTTAAATTTTGATTACTAAATATTGAAAATATTTGATTAATATGGGATAATTTAAATGTATTAAATATAAAAATTATTATAGTTGATAGGATAAAATAAAAAAAAAAATAAATTTCTCATAAAAATTCATTTGAAATTATAGCTGTTAATATTCAACCTAAATGATTAATTGAAGAAAAAGCTATAATTTTATATAATGAAGTTTGATTTAATCCTCCTAAAGACCCTACTAAAATAGATAAAATAATAATAATAGAAATAAAAAAAGAAGTATTACAATAAGAAATTAATATTAATGGGGCTATTTTTTGTCAAGTTATTAAAATTAAATTATTAAATCAGTTTAATCCTTCTATAACCCCAGGGAATCAAAAGTGAAAAGGAGCAGCCCCTCTTTTTAATAAAAGAGAAGAATTGATTATTAATATAGAGTATAAAGGTATTTCATTAATAAATCAATTTAAGTTATTAATAAATATAATTAAAATAATAGAGAATAAAAGAGTTGCTGATGCTAGTACTTGTGTAAGAAAATATTTTAAAGATGCTTCTGAAGATATTAAATTATTATTATTAATCATTAGGGGGATAAATGATAATAAATTAATTTCTAATCCTATTCAAGCTCTTAATCATGAATTAGCCGAGATGGTGATTAAAGTTCCTCTTATTAATGTAAATATAAATAATATTTTAGACGAATTTTTAAAAATTAAAAAGAAAAGGAGTATTACCTTTATAAATGGGGTATGAACCCATTAGCTTTATTAGCTTATCTTTTTATATTTTAGTGTAAGATGCACAAAAAATTTTGATTTTTTTAGTAATAGTTTAATTCTATTAAATATAATAATTATAGAGATATTTCTATATAATTTACCCTATCAAGGTAATCCTTTTTATCAGGCAAACTATTTTTTTTTATTTATTTAATACAAAAAAGTAAAAGTACGGTCTTAAAATTTGGGGTCATTTTTTTCATCTTACGTGTGCGCGTAATATATATATAAAAAAATGATATAATAAATAATTTAATAATTAATAAATAATTCACACAAATATATATAAATATTAATAAATTTAAATTTATTATAGATTCATTTATAAAAATTAGAAATAGCTGTCATTCAACTATTATTAATAAATTTGTTGATGCTCAGTATTTTGATAAATTAAGGAAAGAAAAAAAGAAATTATTCTTCCTATACTAATAAGAAAAGAAATTATTCTTCCTACTCCTATAATACTAATATAATATTTATTATATAAAAAAAAAAAAAAATTAGAATATTTAAAATTAATTATTTATAAGTAAATTTATTATGATTAGTGACATGTTTTGTTATCTTGAGAATGAGGAATTATCACAGATTTTGAAAATTTTTGTGCAATAGTAATTATATTATTTAGCTAAAAATGGAATTTTAAAATTTATTAAAATAATTATAAATTAATTATTTACGTGTAATATACTTTAAAATTTAATTTTAATAGCATATTTTATTGTTTCTATTTTAATATATTGTTTTATATTTGGGGGAGTATAAAACAATATTTATTGATTAATGGGGTTTTGTTTATTAGTCAGTAATTGTTTGGGGAGGAACCAACTAAATTATGTTATCTATTTTATTAAAATAATTATAAATTAATTATTTACGTGTAATATATTTTAAAATTTAATTTTAATAGCATATTTTATTGTTTCTATTTTAATATATTGTTTTATATTTGGGGGAGTATAAAACAATATTTATTGATTAATGGGGTTTTGTTTATTAGTCAGTAATTGTTTGGGGAGGAACCAACTAAATTATGTTATCTATTTTATTAAAATAATTATAAATTAATTATTTACGTGTAATATATTTTAAAATTTAATTTTAATAGCATATTTTATTGTTTCTATTTTAATATATTGTTTTATATTTGGGGGAGTATAAAACAATATTTATTGATTAATGGGGTTTTGTTTATTAGTCAGTAATTGTTTGGGGAGGAACCAACTAAATTATGTTATCTATTTTATTAAAATAATTATAAATTAATTATTTACGTGTAATATATTTTAAAATTTAATTTTAATAGCATATTTTATTGTTTCTATTTTAATATATTGTTTTATATTTGGGGGAGTATAAAACAATATTTATTGATTAATGGGGTTTTGTTTATTAGTCAGTAATTGTTTGGGGAGGAACCAATTAAATTATGTTATCTATTTTATTAAAATAGTTATAAATTAATTATTTACGTGTAATATACTTTAAAATTTAATTTTAATAGCATATTTTATTGTTTCTATTTTAATATATTGTTTTATATTTGGGGGAGTATAAAACAATATTTATTGATTAATGGGGTTTTGTTTATTAGTCAGTAATTGTTTGGGGAGGAACCAACTAAATTATGTTATCTATTTTATTAAAATAATTATAAATTAATTATTTACGTGTAATATACTTTAAAATTTAATTTTAATAGCATATTTTATTGTTTCTATTTTAATATATTGTTTTATATTTGGGGGAGTATAAAACAATATTTATTGATTAATGGGGTTTTGTTTATTAGTCAGTAATTGTTTGGGGAGGAACCAACTAAATTATGTTATCTATTTTATTAAAATAATTATAAATTAATTATTTACGTGTAATATATTTTAAAATTTAATTTTAATAGCATATTTTATTGTTTCTATTTTAATATATTGTTTTATATTTGGGGGAGTATAAAACAATATTTATTGATTAATGGGGTTTTGTTTATTAGTCAGTAATTGTTTGGGGAGGAACCAACTAAATTATGTTATCTATTTTATTAAAATAATTATAAATTAATTATTTACGTGTAATATATTTTAAAATTTAATTTTAATAGCATATTTTATTGTTTCTATTTTAATATATTGTTTTATATTTGGGGGAGTATAAAACAATATTTATTGATTAATGGGGTTTTGTTTATTAGTCAGTAATTGTTTGGGGAGGAACCAATTAAATTATGTTATCTATTTTATTAAAATAGTTATAAATTAATTATTTACGTGTAATATACTTTAAAATTTAATTTTAATAGCATATTTTATTGTTTCTATTTTAATATATTGTTTTATATTTGGGGGAGTATAAAACAATATTTATTGATTAATGGGGTTTTGTTTATTAGTCAGTAATTGTTTGGGGAGGAACCAACTAAATTATGTTATCTATTTTATTAAAATAATTATAAATTAATTATTTACGTGTAATATACTTTAAAATTTAATTTTAATAGCATATTTTATTGTTTCTATTTTAATATATTGTTTTATATTTGGGGGAGTATAAAACAATATTTATTGATTAATGGGGTTTTGTTTATTAGTCAGTAATTGTTTGGGGAGGAACCAACTAAATTATGTTATCTATTTTATTAAAATAATTATAAATTAATTATTTACGTGTAATATATTTTAAAATTTAATTTTAATAGCATATTTTATTGTTTCTATTTTAATATATTGTTTTATTTTTACAATAATTTTTATTTATATTATATTTTACATGTAAATTTTTGTATGAATAAATATAATTTTAAATAAATTATATTATTAAATTTAATCTCAGTAATTAATATTAATTATTAAAGAAATTTAGAATTAGTAATAATATTTAATATTAGCAAAATTTGTGCCAGCTGCTGCGGTTAGACAAAAAATATAATTTATTTATATTAAAATTATAGATTTTAGTTAAAATTATTAATAATTAATTATAAAATAATAAATTTTATTAAGTGAAATTTTAAAATTTTAATATTATATGGTAAATTATTTTGAAGCTAAGAAATTTTAATTATAAACTAGGATTAGATACCCTATTATTTAATATGTATATTGATTGAACGATAATCTAGATTAGTATTAGTTATTATCTTGAAATTTAAAAAATTTGGCGGTATTTTAGTCTATTCAGAGGAATCTGTTTTATAATCGATAATCCACGTTGGACCTTACTTAATTTTGTTTAATTTGTATACCGCCGTCATTAGAATATCTTTAAAAAGTAAAAAAAAAATTTCTAAAATTTTTAGCATAAATTATGTCAGGTCAAGGTGCAGTTTATATTTAAGTAAAAATGGATTACAATAAAATTATTTAAATGGATATTAAATTGAAAATTTTAATTAAAATTGGATTTGATAGTAAAATTAATTAGAATATTAATTTGATTTTAGCTCTAAAATATGTACATATTGCCCGTCGCTTTCGTTATTAAAATGAAATAAGTCGTAACATAGTAGAGGTACCGGAAGGTGTTTCTAGAATGATAGATTAAAGCTTAATTAGTAAAGTTTTTCATTTACATTGAAAAGAAATCCGTGCAATTCGGTTTAATTTAATTTAAAATAAATTTATTTTAATTATTAAAATATTTAATTATAAAATAAAAATAATTTTATAAAATTTTTGTTTTTGTATATATTATAAATAAAATAATTTATATTATAGTTGATTAGTATTGTAAAAGAATATTGAAATAAAATGAAAAATTATTAATTTAAAAGAAAATTTAATTTATTGTACCTTGTGTATCAGGGTTTATTAAATAAATAATATTTAAAAATATTTTTTTCGAATTTAAGAGATTTAATTTTATATTTTATTTAATATAGCATAATTATTAATAATATAAAATTAGAAATGAAATGTTATTCGTTCTTAAATATATCTAGTTTTTTAAGAAATAAATTTAATTTATATTATTAAAAGTATTTAATTAATTTTTTAATTAAATATTTTTAATAATAAATATTTTAAGGGATAAGCTTTAAAATAAAGTTTTATAATAAAATTATAAATTTAATAAATATAGGCTTAAAATTAGTCATTATAAAAAATATGTTATAATTTATATTAATTTTATATAATATTTAATTAATATTTAAATTTATATTAAAATATTTATTTTAATTATTAAAATAAAAAAATAATGATAAAATTAGTATAAAATTTATTTAAAAATAATTTAATTTTGATAGGTTTATTTAATTAATTCGGCAAAAATAATATTCGCCTGTTTATCAAAAACATGTCTTTTTGAAATTATATAAAAAGTCTAACCTGCCCACTGATAATATAATTAAAGGGCCGCGGTATTTTGACCGTGCAAAGGTAGCATAATCATTAGTTTTTTAATTGAAAGCTTGTATGAATGGTTGAACGAAATATTAACTGTCTCATTTAAATTTAATTTATAATTTATCTTTTTTGTTAAAAGACAAAAATATATTTAAAGGACGAGAAGACCCTATAGAGCTTTATAATTTTATATTATTATTGTTTAAGAATAATTTTGATAATATTAAATAATTATTTTGTTGGGGTGACATTAAAATTTAAAAAACTTTTATTATTTTTTAACATTAATATATGAATAATTGATCCAATTATATTGATTAAAAATTTAAGTTACCTTAGGGATAACAGCGTTATTTTTTTTAAGAGTTCTTATCGACAAAAAAGATTGCGACCTCGATGTTGGATTAAGAGTTAATTTTAGGTGTAGAAGTTTAAAAAATAGGTCTGTTCGACCTTTAAATTCTTACATGATCTGAGTTCAAACCGGTGTAAGCCAGGTTGGTTTCTATCCTTAATAAAAAAAAATATTTTAGTACGAAAGGACCAAATATTAAAAATATTAATTTTTTTTATTTAGAATATTATTAACTATTTTGGCAGATTAGTGCAATAAATTTAGATTTTATAAATGTAATTAAAATTTACAAATAGTACTTGTTGTTAAAAGAATTATTATTGCCTTTTATTGGAAGTTTAGTATTAATTATTTGTGTAATAGTAGGAGTAGCTTTTTTAACTTTATTAGAACGTAAGGTTTTAGGGTATATTCAAATTCGTAAAGGACCTAATAAAGTAGGATTAATAGGGATCCCGCAGCCTTTTTGTGATGCAATTAAGTTATTTACTAAAGAACAAACTTATCCTATTGTTTCTAATTATATTTCATATTATTTTTCACCTATTTTTTCTTTATTTTTATCTTTATCAATTTGATTATGTATTCCTTATTTTATTAAATTATTTTCTTTTAATTTAGGAGTATTATTTTTTTTAAGTTGTATAAGATTAGGGGTTTATACTGTAATAATTGCTGGGTGGTCTTCTAATTCAAATTATGCTTTATTAGGGGGGTTGCGAGCAGTTGCTCAAACTATTTCTTATGAAGTAAGATTAGTATTTATTTTATTATCTTTTATTTTTTTAATTGGGGACTATAATTTAATAAATTTTGAAAAATATCAATCTTATATATGATTTATTACTATTGGGTTTCCTTTATGATTAGTTTGATTTGCTTCAAGATTAGCGGAAACTAATCGAACTCCTTTTGATTTTGCTGAAGGTGAGTCTGAGTTAGTTTCTGGGTTTAATGTTGAATATGGAAGAGGAGGATTTGCATTAATTTTTTTAGCAGAATATGCTAGAATTTTATTTATAAGAATATTAATAGTAGTAATTTTTTTAGGGTGTGATATTAATTCTTTATTATTTTTTATTAAGTTAGTATTTATTTCATTTATATTTATTTGAATTCGAGGGACTTTACCTCGGTTTCGTTATGATAAATTAATATATTTAGCTTGAAAAAGATTTTTACCTTTTTCTTTAAATTATTTATTATTATTTTTAGGTTTAAAAATTTTTTTTTTATCTTATTTATTTTAGTTAATTTAAATTAGTAATAAAAGTTTATAAAAATTTAAATTTAACTAAGATACTACCTATATGAGGAAGTGGATAAGCATCTTTAATTGTTACCTGGTTTAACGACCGAGCATCTAGACAAAGCCTTACTTTGCCATTAGGTTTACGGACACATACGAGTGGATTTGCCCATTCACTTTGTGTTGCTTCGATTACGTCTAGCTCTAGGATCCGATTAAGCTCGACATCAACTTCCTTTTGTATATACGGCGAAAGTGGGTACGGACGTTTGACTATTGGTTTTGCATTACCTGTATCGATGTAATGTGTGGCTATATTGGTACAGCCAATTTCACCATCTTTTGATGCTTTAAACTTCTTAATAGCAGCCTCTAAATATTTCACTTGGATAGGATCCAAATTTGAGCGGTCTTCATTCACTTCAGAGCTTAAAGCGTTGCAGTCTAAAAGTATGTCACAAAACTTTCTTTTAATCCCAAAATATTCCCAAAAGTCAATTCCTAGAATTAATGTTTTTGGAAGTGATGGTATGACATAGGTTGGTACGACCTTTGTCATATTCAGTGCTGTAAATGGTATTTCAACTTTAGTGACGGCAGGATGGACAGAACCATCTACTGTTTTTATAGCTGTTGACACCGATTGGCCAATCAAGTTCAGTTTTTGTATAAGCTCTAACCCACCAAGCCCCAGAATAGTGCAACTTGCACCCGAATCCATAAGACCTTTTAATTCATAACCAAGGATATTAACTTTTAAATAGGGTCTTTTGTCCTTTTGAAGATCTACAAGAGAAGACATTATTTCAAGTTTTGATACTAACGATTTGTTTGGTCCATCTCGTTTAGACTGTGTTGGTGCTGCGTCTGTATCGGAAGATTGGTAGCACCGTTTCTTAATTCTTCCGTCACTCCGTTTCCCGGATTTTCAATTCTAAAATCTGTTGATTTTGTCCTGGAGGATTGAATACACCAACTCTTCTCGATCTAAGATCAACATGGTTTCTACAGTATTTTGCTGTCACACCTGAATTTCCACATGTGTAACAAAATAACTTCTGTTGTTGCTTGACACATATCTTAAAGGAATGGCCGAGTTCACCACAGTTCCAACACTGAAGTCCTTTCTGCAAGTTGTCACTTCTTAATGGTTGTTTTCCCTCTCCTCGAGTTTGATTGTAGGACTCTTTATCTAAATACTTCTGTGAATAACAAACGTGATGAATCTCAGGATCGTTACCTCTAGCTAAATATCCATGTTCCTCTGGATTTCCGGAGCTTTTATAGTCACCAACAGAGTTAAATGCAGTTGGTTCCCTAAAATAAATATGATTTTGGCACTTATCTGATGCAAAGTTTTCTGTATTAGCGTGGTTCACTTCATGACTATGGTCTACACATCCAACAACAGGAAAACGTGTTGGGCGTTTAAACTGGTCCTTTAGGTTTTGTTCACATGAGTACGATGGCTCTACCATAACCGATGAAGGGAGTGTTGTCATATATGATCGACGCCCCACCAATAACTTCACTTCATCCATTCGTTTACACAACCCGATTATGTCGTCCAACGTTTTCGCGTTGGTCATTGCTAAATTGTAGCTGTATTGTGGCAACATATTTTTTTGCACCACGTATGCCTTAAATGTTTCATCCAGCGGCGGGTATGCTCTACAAAATAACACCTTGAGGTCTGTAATAAAATTTGAGAAAGGTTCTGTTTGACCTTGGAGGCGGTTAAGTATTTCTTCCCTTAACATGAAGTCATAATTTCGTGGGAGAAACTCGTTTTTTATACTTCCCACAAATGTAGCCCAAGAATTAAACGACCCTACATTTCCCCAATACCACCGTTCTGCTTTGTCCTTTAATAGGTAATGAATATTTGTAAGCAGTACATTTGCACTAACGTTTTCACCGCGAGCGTATATTTCTACTCGGGTCAGAAACTCATTCAAAGAAAGTCCTTGCCCATCACCGCTGAACCTAATATTCCACCTATAAAGCTGTTTTGAATCACCTTGGTGATCTCTTTGAGACGAACGTAGAGCGCGAAAATCATTACGATTATGAAAGTCATCTGGGTTTGGATCATTCACATGCTGTCCTTCGTGTTCGGCACTGGCTCTGGACATTGAACTACTCAAAACTCCTGGTCTGCCTTTTCTATGATCTAGTGACTCGTGTTCAGGATTGAAAAAAGAAACATTAGTACTCACAGAAGGTGAAACTCTACCTCTTCCTCTTCCGGCACTCAAACGAGCCATACGGCTTATCAATTCTTCGGATTCTTTGTTGGCTATCTTATCTTTTTCAATTGCCGATCTAATACTATGGCTTGATTCTGCAGGAGATGCTCGTATATTTAAATTATGATGTTCATCAGTTAGAGCTGCTGCTTCTTTGTGTAGTTGCTTCAACTCGTCTAATGCACTCCCAAGGCCAATAATATTTTTATCTTTAAGTCTTACGACGCGATTGATCCAGAGTGCCACCCTTGATTTGATTATGTGGACAAGACCTTTGTCATTTTGTTTTTGTGCATTAAAGAGTTCGTCGCTGAACATGACCAACATAGCACGTGCTTTGTCCAACTCTTTAATTGGATTTTCGGCGTCAATTAATGGAAAAATATTAAGTTCTGTATCCTCCTTCAACAATGCATTCCGTAGTGCAGCCGTTTCACTACGTGCTGTACCCAATCCTTCTATACCTCTTACGCGCAGTTCATTTTTACGTTCTTCTTCGCTCAAGTGAATCGGTTCGTAGCTGTACCATACATTTTGTGCCATGATTCGTTGTAAATATAGACCTTAACCTTCTATTTTAGTCAAAATACCACACAATGGGCAATCAAAAGATGATAATACAAAAAAAAATGTAAATATGATAAAGTTTAGAGTTAATATTTGTATATCTTAAACAAAAAAAAATTACTATAACAAGGCCAACGCAGAAACAGAAGAAAAAATAAATCATACACAATAAATATATATTTCTTTTAAATTAATGTTTCGTCTTTATTGCTAATAAATAAATTTCCGATACGACCTTCAAAAATTGTTTCTATCTACAAGTTCAATGAACACCAAAATTCAAATATAATATATAGGTATATATAAAAAAAAATAATTACAGAATTTTTTGTCTGGTTTTTCAATTTAAATAGTATCTTTTCATTAAAGAAACTTACCAAACGTGTACAAATCATTTGTTGAAAATTGCAACATAATGGTAAAACTATCCGCACAACAACTTAAAACTGATAATTAGCAAACTCTTGTAAATTGATGTTAAGAAAATTCATATGAGTTCTGCTAAATCTTTTTATTACTATCAAATTAATATTAGGATTTATTTTTAACTTTAAATTATTTCTGAAACAAAATTAATTTTTTTTTTATTTTTTTACATTCAATTTCTCCAGTCACCGAAACACAGACACAATTTATTAACAATATACACAATTTACGAATCACTTTACTTTAGTAGCAAAACATACAATTTCATTTCAAATTAAAAGCAAAAACAAGCTCATAAAACTTTGAGCGTTTTTTCTTAATCACTCGAAATACTTTGTGAAAACAACTTTTATTTGAACAACTTTTTATATATAATCGAAAATCACCTCGGCAAAACGGTTAAAGCACAGTTGTTGTATTTCTTAATCACTTTTAATTCACTTTGATTATCACAACATTAAACATTTAACATTAATCCACTAACACGTAACAACACAAAAATTTTCACAAAAACAATATTTCCTTAAACCCAAACTAGAATTTTCAAGCTAATCCTAAAAAACGTAATATTATAAAAAACAATAACTGCTTCACCATAACCTACTCGACAAAGATGTTGTTTTTCTGGTTATGTCTCCCCGCAAGGGATGCCAAATATAACTGTCCTTTCGCGCTTCGCGCTTAAAAATTGGGTGAGACGGGCCTTTGTCTTATTTTTTTATAAGTGAAGCAGTTCTTGATGTTTCTTTTTTTTTTATTCACGAAAATTCACAAAATAAGCCAAGCTAACAAAAACTTAAACACAAAACACAATGAAGAAAACACAATGAAATTGAGAACCACAAATGAAAATTATTAAAATTAATTTTGATGAAAAGCAAAATTTTATAAATATATTTTTCTTTTAAAATGAAATAAATTATAACCAAATTACATAAATTAATAAATTTAAAAAAAAACATTTAGAGTATTAATTAATATCTTTATACCAAAATATCTGTTGTTTCCTCGCATTGGCAACCAATTTCTGATATCCTGATAATTTTGTTCTCGATTGCCAAAGTTTTCAGCTTTCTTGAATTCCTTTTTTACTTATTTATAAAAAGAATTGTGACTGGAGGTCTGGATCTGGAACTTATATTTTGGTGTGTCCTCTGTGACCACCAAAATTGAATAGACCGATATGATCTCTTTTAATTTCCATCTTTCCAATTACAAAAATAAATCTCCATAACTTCTCCAATTTTCTCCAAATTATTTATACCGATAAGTTGGTTGTCCTGCCTTATGGATTTTTCGATAAACATTTTTTTGATTAAGGCATATGTTTTTTTGCTGACACCATAAATTTCAATCTCGATTAATTGGTATATCATTATTCATTATAAATTCTTGTATATTATAATATATTCTGGGCAACTCGTTTGGCATGTTGAACTTCATTTGACTCTTCAGGAATTTTAACGACTTTCATTATAATTTTGTACATATGTTCGACATAATATTAGTTTGGGCTCAGTTCACATAATTGTCCTTTATTTAGATACAACGTAATAAATCTTTTCTTGGCTTAAATAATTTTCTTTAATTTTGCAGTTACAACTTAACATAATGTATTTTTCTTTTACTTACTTATAGTATAATTTTAATAGTTTACAATAAACAAACTTTAGACTTACAAATTTTTAATATTTATATTTTTGAACTTTACAATTTTTTTTCTAATAATTAAATCTAACAAATAAATATGAATTTGATTTATTTTAAGTTAAAAGAAAAGAGGTAAATTTTATTGTTTTCAAAAAAGAGTAAACTTGGTAATAAAAAAAATTTATTTAATTTGCTTTCAAAAACAAAAGTATGAATGTAACAAATAAAAAGGCGTGAAAAGTTAATTTATACAAAAAAAATGAATTGAAATGAAAAATAATTGAAATTTAATTAAAAAAATTTATTAGTTTTGAGTTAAACAAACACAATCAACATAAATTGAGTGGACCTGACAATTACTAGTCAAAAAAACTTCTTGTCGCGTTATATTTTCTTGGATTATGGTCCACAATTTTGCCTTATTCGCGCGTGAGCGATCCACCTCATTTATTGCCCTCTTGAGATCCCCCCAAAGGTGCTCAATTGGGTTGAGGTCGGGTGATTGAGCTGGCCATTCCAGCAATTTAATTTTCTTCTTCTTAAACCACTCCATTGTTTTCTTTGCCCTGTGTTTTGGATCATTATCCTGTTGGAATGTTATGTCGCGGACACATTTTTTCCACATCTTAAGACTACCCAATATATATTTATCCATGATGTCAATATACATGTTTTGATCCATTTTGCCAATGATATTATGAATCATGCCAACTTTGTCTCCGATTAAACATCCCCATATCATCAATGAACCTCCCCCAAACTTTACTGTAGGCTGAATTAATCTTTCAGAAAGGCGCTCATTTGGTTTTTTCCAAGTATATTTTCGACCATCAGACCCGAACAAGTTAATTTTTGTTTCATCGGACCAAACCACCTTTTCCCAGTCCCTAATTGTAAATTTTTCATACCTTTTTGCAAACTGCAATCGAGCTTTTTTGTGTTGTGGCTTTAGTAGAGGTTTTTTTTTCTTTACCACAGATTTTAAACCAAATCTTTTGAAACTGCGCCGTACAGAATGTACAGATACGCTTTTCTCACGGTCTCTATTTATTAAATTAGCCGCCTCAACTGCAGTATCTATAACTCCCGATGATAAATTTCGTGCTAAAAGCCGCATTTCCTTTTCTGTTATGCTGTTTTTGTGTCCACTTCTGTTTTTTGGGATATCATCGTTCATATTTTTTTGTATTTTCGTGATTAATCCTCGTGAGCATTCTAATTTCTGTGAAATCTCCGTATAAGTAAAAATTCTATTTTTTTCAAAATTCTAAAAATATTGCAAAAATTATAACAAAATCAAAAATTGAAACCTTTTTCTAAATTCCAAAAATATTCCAAAAATTAGAATAAAATCAAATATTGAAACTTTTTCTAAATTCCAATAATAATCCAAAAATTCTTAAAAATTCAAACTTTTTCCAAAATTCTAAAAACATTACAAAAATTCTTACAAAATCAAAAAATGAAAATTTTTTCAAAATTCCAAAAATTATAATAAAATCAAAAATTAAAAATTTTTCAAAAATCTAAAAATATTCCAAAAATTCTTACGAAATCAAAAATTAAAACTTTTTCCGAAATTCTAAAAATAATGCAAAAATTATTACAAAATCAAAAATACAAACTTTTTCAAAATTCCAAAAATATTTCAAAAACTATAACAAATTCAAAAATTTTCATGCTCAATTTCATTTTCAATTACATTTACGTCATAAAAACAGCTACCTTTTTTTTCCAAAAAATTGGCTAAAAAAATAAATGAAATCATTTTTTGACACACTTGACAACATTTTTTTGGCAAACTTATAATGCCATAATTCTCAATAATAATAATAAAATTTCATTTCAAACAAACAATTTTATTTTTTCCAAAAAATTGGGTAAAAATAAAAAAAAATCTCTCTTTTGACACACTTGATAACATTTTTTTGACAAACTTATAATGCCATAATTCTCTATAATAATAATAATAAAATCTCATTTCAAACAAACAATTAATTTTATTTTGTTTCCAAAAAATTGGGTAAAAAAAAAAATAAAAATCTTTCTTTTGACACACTTGACAACATTTTTTTGACAAACTTATAATGCAATAATTCTCAATAATAATAATAAAATCTCATTTCAAACAAACAATTAATTTTATTTTTTTTCCAAAAAATTAGGTAAAAAAATAAATAAAAATCTTTCTTTTGACACACTTGACAATATTTTTTTGACAAACTTATAATGCAACAATCTAGTTTTTGATCTCACATACCAATCCCTGCCATCAAGATTTCTCCAAATTTAATGTTCCTACTTGTAATCACTTAAAATGAACGTTTTTTAAGCCAAAAATAAGAAAATTTGCTATTTTTGACACACATAATGATTTTTTTGACACACTTCCGGTACAGTTATCGAACACAGCGTCCTTTCGGACGTGTCCCTTGAGTATACCAATTTTTAGAAAAAAAAATTTTTGAAATCCCTCCAGCGGTTTTCCCTGCAGCGTAGGTAATGACGGCGGCCGGCCGGCCGGCCTGCCGGCAGACAGACATACATTTTTTTTTGCTTTTTTAGAATCAGGAGGTCCTAAAACGTCGAGAAATGTCAAAAAAAGTGGGGGTAAGAATCTCACTTTGAGCTCATGAATGTAATACTTAAGCCGTGCATTCACATAAAACAGAAACAGAAACGTTGTTTTTGTTTCTAATTTGGTTGACGGTGGTGAATAATAAAACAGAAACAGAAACCGAATTTTAAGATGGCAGCTGTCATATTATATTATATATGCCAAAATTAAAATATACATATTTAACCCAATCCATATATATTTAACCCAATTAAAATTGAAAAAATTATATTAATTTAAAAAAAATATTGTAATTCAATAAACTGTGTATTTTATTTTTCATTCATATAAATAAAAAAATAACACAATTTTGTAATGTATAGTGAAGAAGAAATTTATTTTTTTCGTTATCACACATAATAATATCCATAAAAAAAAGTCAGACAAGTGCGAATAAAATTCGCTCGTCAAGGGTTCCGTGAATGTAAAGAAAACAATATCAAAATAATTTACATAAAGTTGTGTTGTAAAGGGTTTATATTGCCAGACCATAGACACATAAAAACTAAATGGTTCATCGTAAATATCAATAGTTAATGTCAATCTCATCTAAATTGATCGAAATGATATAAAAAATATTACTTTAGGTTAAATGATATCCATAGCTATTTATGGTAGCTAAGGAACGACTCAATTCTGTTAAACAACGACGAAATTTAGGGGTGGAGTGGTGTTAACGCTAAAAATAGGACTTTTTTGACAATAATTCAAAAACTGTGCATCGCAAGATTCTAAAATAATTGTAATGTTTCTTAATTTTGGTGTTCTTTCAAATCGTCGCTTTAATAATGAAATAACGTATGCCATATATACGTTGTTATTATATAATGGGTGCGCTGCATTCCCCATAAGGATGTCTATAAAGTGGCATTTTAACATTTTCCAATTTTTTTATAACTGGGGGTGAAAATTAATATATTGTTAATTAACGTACATGCAAGTTTGAATTTGGTTAACTATTGAAACAGCGTAAATGCATGTACGATATTTCAATTCCTACAGAATAATAACTTGGGTAAAATCAGTGTCGTATACTTTACATACATTACGATCGCCACACGAAATGGTAAATCTAAAATATTGTATCAGCATCATTCATTACTACATGATATGCCGGTTCATATAAATAAAAAATTGTAAGAATATTATGCGCTAGTTTAATAATAATTAGTTTTAGGCTTAGTCGTACTTCCATGCAAAATGAAATAACGTATATGAAATATGAAATAACGTATAAGGTACCTGAATGACTTTTCACCTCTTTTTAGGTAGAAAAGCCAGCAGGTACCAACGTGAAATTTTAATATGCTGTGGGGAAATTAGTCAAGATTAATTGGTAGAAATTTTTTTCCCAATATCTTTATTCATTCAATAGTGCTGCCGAGTTTACGAAAATCAGAAAATCGAAAAATCTTTAAACCCAATTATCTCGAAACTACACTTTTGCGAATACGTTGTTTCATTATTAAAGCGACGAAATGACACTCATGCGAGCCAAAAAACCTTTTTTTCACGATTCCCCACTCCTATTCCCTAAACACGTAGAATTGAAACTACTTGAGGCTTCGCTATATTTTTCGTTAAGGGTTTATCAAATTTCCTATCTCTATGAATTTTTTCAAATTTTTCTGTCAATCAACGAAGAAACGTATAGGGGGGGGGACCAACTTTTTGTTGCACTTTTTTGAGAATAAATCACAAACGGTGCATCGCAAAATTCTAAAAAAACTGTATTGTTTTTTAATTTTGGTGCTCTATCAAATGACATCCCACTCATGCGGGTCAAAAAACAATTTTTCACCCTTCCCCATTCCCATCCCCTAAACACATAGAAATAAAATCACTTGAAGCTTCGCTATATTTTTCGTGTTCCATAGAATTATAGGCTCATCGCTTTACTAAAATTTTCAGTTCTTTCTATAGCAACAATTTTTTTGTGTTAGATTACATAAGTTCGACATTTAGGTCGGTGCTTGAAAAACAACGTATAATTTTAACAATATTTAAAATTAACAAAAGATCAATGTTTGACTTAAACAATAGCATATTAAACAAATATTAACCCTAAAATAATTGCAGGTTATCGAACTTACCATTCAATTAAAACTCAACATTTTCTAAAGTTATACAAGAAATTTAATAAACCAGTAATTATGAATGGATTACAAACGTGGATCTTAACACAAACTAACAAATCACATCAATCTGATTTGAACCTTGAGAATTTACGCCACCTTTTGGGCCCACTTATGGCATACAATACAATACAATATACAATAGATAGTAAAGGACCGTGATAATTTTGAAATAAAGTCTTCTTTCTTTTGGATAACTGGTTATATTCACTCTAAAAGAGTTGCAAAATTAAGAATTGCTCTAAGAATCAGTATAAAGGATGACATGACTAAAAATGTACACACCAGTCCCACTCGATATTGCTATTCGGGTTAAAAAAGCTTTATTTCACCTTACCATTCCTACCCTTTCAAAACGATTAATAAATATTTGATACACGGGGGGACGGTCTGAATTTTGAACATTTTTGATCATAACTCAAAAACTGTGCACCGCAAAATTCTAAAAAAAATTGCAATGATTTTTAAATTAGGTGCTCTTTCAAATGACACTCCATTCCCTTGGGTCAAAAAAAGTTTTTTTTTACCCTCTCTACCCCGGTGCCCTAAACACACAGAAATATAATTATTTGAGACTTCAGTATAATTTTCATACAAAATTTACCAAATTTCCTAGCTCTGTAAATTTTTTCAAATTTTTCTGTCAATCAGTGTCGAAACGTAGGGGGGGGGGCGGTTTGAATTTTGCACTTTTTTGTCCATAACTCAAAAACTGTGCACCGCAAAATTCTAAAAAAAACTGCAACGAATTTTAAATTAGGTGCTCTTTCAAATGACACCCCATTCGCTTGGGTCAAAAAAGTTTTTTTTTTACCCTCTTTACCCCGGTCCCCTAAACACTCAGAAATATAATTATTTGAGACTTCGGTATAATTTTCATACAAAATTTAACAAATTGCCTAGCTCTGTGAATTTTTTCAAATTTTTCTGTCAATCAGTGTCGAAACGTAGGGGGGGGGGAACGGTTTGAATTTTGCACTTTTTTGTCCATAACTCAAAAGCTGTGCACCGCAAAATTCTAAAAAAAACTGCAACGAATTCTAAATTAAGTGTTCTTTCAAATGACACCCCACTCGCTTGGGTCAAAAAAGTTTTTTTTTTACCCTCTTTACCCCGGTCCCCTAAACACACAGAAATATAATTATTTGAGACTTCGGTATAATTTTCATACAAAATTTACCAAATTTCCTAACTCTGTGAATTTTTCCAAATTTTTCTGTCAATCAGTGTCGAAACGAAGGGGGGGGGGAACGGTATGTTTTTAACAATAACTCAAAAACTGTGCATTGCAAAATTCTAAAAAAAATTGCAATGATTCCTAAATTAGGTGCTCTTTCAAATGACACCCCACTTGACCACATTTTAAATAGTGTTTTTACCCCTCCTCATTTCCACCCCCTTAATAAATCTAATTATGAGAATATGACACTTTTATATATTTTTTATTAAAACTGTACTAATTTTTCTATCATTCCAAATACATTTGAAAATTTTCGATCAGTTAGGTTCGGAGCTAATCGAGTTAAGAAAACACGAAAAAAACGTCATTATTCAGAATTATACAAAAAATGGTGAGGTGTAAAATTCCAAGATAAATTTTTGAGGAATACTGAAATGAAGCCCTTTCATATGATACCCTACTTGAATCTATAAAAAAATCTATTTTCTCAAAGGTCTCACATCGAACCCCTGTAAACCAAACGAAAACCACTTTAGTTTTATTTGTATTCGTCATTTCATGTGGACAGATTAGTTTTATACGCACCTCAAATTTCAAGTCCATAGCATTTATAGTTTACGAGATAATCGATATAATGTGAAAAACTCGTTTTACTCTCACCAATAGTGTTCCGTATAAAAAACGGAACCCTAAAAATCGAGCTAAATTCAACGTAAATTATTTTTGACTAAATATTTATTTCTTAAAATAATGTACAATCCCGTTACATAAATTTAAAATAATATGGTCACGTGACAGTTTCTGGACCAGAAACAAGTAAATTTTAATTGTTTCTGGTCCAGACAAAACAGACGAATTTTCAGTTTCTGTTTCTAAATTAGGTTTCTGTTTCTGTTGCTGTCAAATTTGTATGAAATTCGGTTTCTGTTTCTGTTTTATGTGAATGCACGGCTTTAGGTCTTTCAGACCGAAGTAATATTATATTTTGGGTAGTACATAAGGATGGCTTATTAAATAAGTTAATTTGGCTGACATTATAATTGTTTTGTGTAAAAGAAGTAGAACATATGAATTTAACAAAAAAAACTGACATTACAATTAATCTGGAAGTGATTATTAATCTGGAAGTGAAGAATATATACTACGTTGATATAAACTAGAACTGAAGTAATAAATTGAAATTTATCTGTGATATATGGTATTTATCTAAGAAATATAATTGAAAGTTTATCTCATATTTTTGAATGGTTTTCGAAACCATTGTCGAAACAATGTCAAATCAAACTCTTTACGTTCTTAAAAGTCTAACTTTAATTCAGTTACTGTTGTATATTTCATCTTAGAAATAATTAAATAAACTTATATACATTTATTAAATATTTATTTATTATCTAAATTCATTTTATAAACCACTCGTTAACACCCCAGTTAGAACCCAGGCAAGAAACTGTAATCGAAATCGTTTTGTAATCGATAGTTTCGAATTGGAGAAAAGGAGGCATACCTATTGTATATTGTCATCTCACTCTAATTAAAAAATATGGCGTTTTGACATTTAAAATTATTCATTTTTCATTTTCGTAGTTGCGCGTAAAATGTATATCAACAAGTACATTTTAATTAAACAAATATAGTTAAAATATTGTATAATATAATATATTTAAACAGTAAGTACATTTTTAATGTTATGTATATATAAGAAAATGTGTTATCTGTTTAGACTAGATTTATTTTAATTTTATTTATATCATAACATAACCTATAATTTGAAGTTACAGCATTTATTGATTTGACATATACATTTGATACATACATCTATAATCTATTTCTTTTAATGGTATTTTTTCAGGTTCACATTTTGATACATACATCTATATTTCTAAAAACTTTTTCTTTTAATGGCACTTTTTCTCATTTCAGGTTCCCCTTTTTAAGTTTTTATATTTAGTTTTAATAAAAAAATGTAAAATATGTATTTTATATTATAATAAATAAATTTATTAATTAATATTATTACAAATATTTTACAACACAACCAAAAATACGTACGATACTCTAAACTTTCAATTACATTGTCGCTAGTAGTTTCGATTTTGTATCGAAACAGGTTACGATTAAGTCTCGATTACATGTTTCGATTAGGTATCGATAATAGTTTCGCTTTGGTATCGATCACATTCGCTTACTAGGGCGAACACGTTGTTCTAAATGTAATCGATACAGTATCGAAACGAAATCGAAACATGCTTCGATTTCACGATTACATGTAATTAATACCGTATCGATTATAAATCGATTACGTACTACCTGGGAAGTGTTATCAATCAGTTATTGATAAATACTCGATAATGCAGCATCGACATATCGATAACTGTTTTTATCTATAATTAATTCGACAAATTTACTAAAAAGAAACACACCGAATTACTAAACAAATAACTGTTTATTTTTCACTAAAATTGTACATGAAGTTTTCTTCCATTCGAAAAATGACATTTAATCCAACGAACACTAAAGAAGAACTGAACTTTATTTCTTTTTGTTTCGTTCGTTATAAAACATTAGTGTTACATGATGAGTAAAATTAATATTTATATTCAAAATAGTGTTACCATACATAACTAAATTCAAAATATTACCGTTACATAAAAATATGATCAATTGACGTAACATAGTCCCCGCCTTGAAAGAATTATAATCTTTCAACACTCAAAACTAAAATTTAAATTTAATTTCAAAATTATATAATACCTTCAACTGAGAAGTATTTGTTTTAATGGAAAAGTACAATAAAATGATTCTAATAACAATTTAACATTAGTAGCAATTAATTGTAATTTAAACATATGCTAATCAACTTAAATAGCTAGAATATAATTAACTGTGTCGACTGATTCAAATGTTGACTACGACCAAAAGAAACAACAAGAAAAATATTAAATAACATAAGATTATTCAATTGGTAACTTGGCTAATTTTTGAATCGCACGCTTAGCCAAACCATTTTTTGTGAGCACAACTGCAACTCTAACCATGCCATCTAGACCCTTGACAGTTTGAACTACTCTACCCAACATCCATTTAACAGGAGGTAAATTATCGTCATGAACTAATGCAATGTCATCTTCTCTCAAATTATCCGCAGGGGATTTCCATTTTTTTCTTTGTTGTAGTGTATTAATATATTCCCTTGCAAATCTTTTCCAGAAATGCTGGACCATTTGTGTAGTAGGATACACGATTTGCTGGTAATTGTGTTATATCTTGTTCTACAATGCTATTGATCGGTCCACCTGTTAGAAAATGGCCCGGTGTTAAGGGTTGGGGGTCATGTGGATCTGCTGACAATAAAGTGAGTGGTCGGGAATTCATTATTCCTTCTATTTGAACCACTATAGTATAAATCTGTTCCAAAGTTAATGTTGTAATCCCTATTACTTTTTTAAAATGCGTTTTGAAAGCCTTAACATTAGCTTCCCAAAGACCACCACAGTGGGGAGACCGAGGAGGAATCATTTTCCATTCGATGGACTGCTCAGACAAAAATTTTGAAATTTCATTGTTTTGATTTTGTATCATCTCATAGGTTTTGAGTAAGTCGTTTTTGGCACCAACGAAATTACTACCATTATCACACCATATGGTGGATACATTTCCTCTACGAGCCAAAAAACGCTTCAAGCAAGCGATAAATGATGCACTTGTAAAATCTTCAACTACTTCTAAGTGAATAGCCTTTACGGCAAAGCATATAAATATACATACATAAACTTTATATATTGTATCATTTCTTTGGTTTTTGTACTTAATGTGGAAAGGACCACAAAAATCTATTCCAGTAACATTGAATGGCCTACATTTTTCGACTCTACTTTTCGGGAGATTGCCCATTATCGCTGCAATTGATGTGGCTTGTGGCGAAAACATGTTACACATTTACGCAAAATTCGCTTTGTAATGTTCTTGCCGTCAATAGGCCAATAAAGCTGTCGAACATTAGCTAATGTATACTCTACTCCTAAATGTAAATTTTTAGTGTGGTAATAACGTATGATTAATTCTGTCAAATGGTGTCGAGGTAAGAGATATAATGTTGTGTATCGTACGGAAGGGAAGTATTGCTAAGTCTACCACCTACTCTAAGCATACAGTCGGCATCAAGAAACGGAGTGAGACTACATAATTTGCTCTTTTTTGACAAACATTTTTTTATTTTCAAATGCTTTATATCTAATTGAAATTGACTATATTGAATCATTTTGATTAAAAACTTTGTGGACTCTAATAGTTCACATGGTTGTAATTCCCCTATCCGTTTATTGATTTTTGATTTGCACTTAACATTGTTAATAAATCTCAACATACGAGCTACAACCCTTTTTAATTTTTCAAATGAACTAAAACGAGTAACATCAATAATATCGTTATATATAAAGTATTGACTAAAGATATATCTGGTTTCAATTTTTTCAAATCAGGTAAATTTTCGAACTTGATTTTTCCGAATTTAGAAGGCCAGCTTTTTTCGAATTGTCACAAAAATAATGGACCATTCCACCACATACTCATCGTTTCTAATTGTTGGGGCATAACACCTCTTGACACTAAGTCTGCTGGATTACTTTTACTTTCGACATGCCGCCATTCTAATTTATAAGTTAAGTCTTGTATTTCTGAAACCCTATTGGCAACGTATGTTTTTAGTTGGTTGGGTGGAAGTTTTTTCCATGCGAGCGTAATGCTGGAATCAGACCGTTTAGCAGAAAGTAATTCTGCTAAACTGAATATCTATTGCTTTGATAACATTGTTGGTTAGTCTAGCTAATAAGAGTGCGGCATTCAACTCTAATCTTGGTATCGAAATTAATTTTAACGGCGCAACTCTTGATTTACTACAGAGCAAGTTAGTTGTGATATCACCGTTCTTACTGTTACTACACCTTATATACAAACATGCTCCATAAGCTGAACTAGACGCGTTAGCAAACCAGTGGAGTTCTACTGTATCATACAAATCTGGCATTACATTTCTATTTAGCCTTATCTTGTTTAAACAATTCAACTGGTTTTGAAATTCTAAATACTCTGATCTAATATTGTAAGGAATTTGTTCATCCCACTCTAATTTAGATAGCCATAATTTTTGTATCAACATTTTTGCAATTATTATCGTAGGAGCTAATAACCCTAAAGGATCAAATATTTTCGAAATATTTGCTAAAACAGAACGTTTAGTTACAATGTTATTACTATCGTGATTTAATTGCTCAATATTAAACATAAATTGACCTGTATTTGGCGTCCACGAAAGACCTAAAGCTTTTATAGTTTTATTAATTTTAGAGGAAACATCTTCTGTGTCCCCTTCGGGTATATTATTTAAGAGTTCCTTTCGATTTGAAGTCCACTTTCTCAACTTCATTCCAGCTCCATTTAAAATTTGGTTCAATTGTTCTATGGTTTTCTTGCATATTTCTAAATCATTAGACCCACTTAGAACGTCATCTACGTAAAAGTCTGAAAGTAGAACTTTTTTTGCCAAAGGATATTTATTACCGTCGTCTAAAGCTAATTGCTGTAAAACTTTTGTTGCAAGGTAGGGCGCTGCAGATGTGCCAAAAGTTACAGTCTGTAATACGTATTCACGTAATGGTTGACTTTCATGCTCTCTCCAGAAATTTTTTTGATAATTAGTGAATTGTGGATCCACTAAAATCATCCTATACATTTTCTCCACATCAGCTGTGAAGACATGGGTATATTTTCTAAACCTTAAAATGATGTTGAATAGTTCCTCTTGGACTACTGGACCTATCATCAAACAGTCATTCAACGATAAATTGTTTGAGCTTTTAGCAGAGGCATCATATACCACTCTAAGGCGTGTAGTGCTACTACCTGGTTTTATTACCGCGTGATGCGGAAGAAAATATTCGGCACTGTTTGACGTAGTGTTTTCACATAACTTCATATGACCTAAACGTTCGTATTCTCGCATGTATTCAACATAAGCGTTCCTAAAATCGACGTTTTTATTTAATCGGTTTTCAAATAAACTAAATCGTTTTAATGCTATATTACGAGACTCTCCTAGTTCACTAATTGTATCCTTGAATGGAAGGCTCACTATAAATCGACCTGATTCATCTCTACAGTATGTTTCCTGAAAGTAGGATTCACAATATATTTCTTCTAAAGAAAATTTATTTTTATCGATTTCAACAATGGATTCTGTATTAAAAAATCTAGCTAATTGTTCGTCTAATTGATTGTCCAAAGAATTTTCACTAAGTGAAGACAAAAAGAAGTTTTGGTTATTTAAATTGGGTGCATGATAACTATAATTTTGAGAGGCAACTAATACATTTTGAGAATCAGCATCAAATCCACCACTCAAAATCCAACCTAATTTGGTATTCTGTAATATTGGTAAATTGGATGCCAATTCTATACGATCGTGCAATAAAATTTTAAAAAATAATTCCGCACCAATTAATAAATCTATTTTATTTGGTTGATTAAAAGTATAATCAGCTAAGTCAACATTTGAAGGAATCGACCATCTAGATATATCTATAAAAGTGTTTGGCAAATAATTTGTAATTTCTGGAACAACTAAAAATTCCAAAACTTGTTCATATTTACTGACTCTAGATTTAATTAAAGTTGACATTTTCTTATTAATACTAGTTAAATTATGATTTAATCCCAAAACTGACATTTTAAAATTAATACTATCTAAATTGAGTTTATCTGATAATTCTTTTGAAATAAAATTATTTTGCGAAGCTGAATCTAAAAGAGCTCTACATAAATGAAATTTACCTTTACCATCAGCTACTAATACCAATGCTGTAGACAACAGTACCTGTTTCTGTTGTTTGACTTCTGCCTTTTGTGGTTGACAGGTGAATGTACTGAAACTTGCTTGACCTTGTATTGGTTGAATGACTTCATTACTATTTTCATTTATATGCTGTAAATTTGCTTTCTCAAGATTTGAATTGGTTGCACTACTATCTGAAACTTTGTTTGATGAACTAAATTGATTTGTGGTAGTACACATGCATTGTCCTTGTTGACTATTACTAAATTTATTTGAATCTTTTCTCTAAAATGTGATTGGTTTGACAGTTTTTGGCTGAAGGTTTAATTTGATGTTTCTTGAATACGAGTGTTGTCCCATATGTAATAACGTATGGTGTTTATGCTGACATATCCTACATGTGTGAGATGATGAACATTCTATGACTCGATGATCTGGACGAAGACAATTTAAACATAATCTATGTTTTCTCACTTCAGAATATCTTTCTGTCGGTTCAATTTTCAAAAAATGTTGACACTGCACTATAAAATGATTTCCATTACAGATGGAACATGTATCTGAAGTTGATGATTCACTAACAAAAGTTTTTTGACTAAATTTTGACATATGATGGATTGGCTTGTTTTGTGTCACAATTTGACTTTTATTATTTTCCACTGATTCCAAAATTCTACACCGTTGTAATAAAAATTGATGTAGTTTATCCCAGGTTGGTAATTCTAAAGAGTTTATTTCAGCTTCCCAAGCTCTGCGAGAATCTTTGTCAAATTTTTGTGTAATTACAAACACTAAGATCATATCCCATGCTTTGATATTTTGACCTTGTTTTTCCAAATAGGGCTCGTATACTCGGGTATCGGATAACCGGGTACCCGTGTATTTTACCAAAAATTTAACTACTCGAATATCCGGGTAATAGCTTCGAGTACTCGGGTATTACAAAAATAAAATTCTTATGAAGCTCACTGTCACTTTTGCTGATTTGTTCAAAAAATAATTTTAGAAAATATATGTTGCACTGTTGTATTTTAGATAAGTTCGTAAATCAGCTAAGGCCGTCAAATAGTTACGAAGCTTGTAAGTCACAAAGCATGGAGCGTTTTACCAAAGAAGATTTATAAAATGAATGAACCTAGATTTTTTAGAAATACTTCTATCACCTTAAAATGTAGATCCTTGAGAGATTCCTGAGTACTCCCACACAAACGACTACAGTTATTTTCCGATTGTTTAGTTTCTTTTATTTTTATAATTAGAGCACGTAGAAGTTCAGGAAGGCTGAAAGTTGAAACTAATTTTAGATTGTAAAAAACGGTGGAACATACTCATTGCTTCAATAAATCGATTTTTTAAATTAAAAAATTGCATTAATACTGCACTCGATGAGCTAGGGGCGCTGACAAAATGAACGAATGCGATTTAGAAATATTAAAAGAAATCTCATTTATTCTCGAACCACTTATGCTAGCAGTACAAGAACTGAGTACAAAAAACGCCACGCTAATAACAGCTGAAGGTACTTTTTACTACGTACTAAAAAAATAAACGAGATTAGTACACCTCTTTCTCGTGAACTATTTGAAAAACGAAGTTGATGGACGTCGACAAAAGGATATAATAACATTATTGTTATATTTGCATCATTGTATTTTTTCAAAAGGCAATGAGTTTTTAAGCTACGCAACAAAAATTTCTACAAAGCAGCTTGCTCATTAATTATTATTACGTCTATACTCGAATGAAAACAACATCAGAGTAGCAGATCAAAGCTCAAGCTCTTCTGATTGAGAGCGGGAACCAACATCAGTATATAATGAGCTACAGAATTGTCTTGCATCATATATAACTAAAACCAAAGAAAAAAGCGAAAATTTAAATGTTGAGCAATCCCTTCCATTTATGGAGACAAATGGAGGTAAGCGAAACCAAATGTTAGATAATCTGTACGCTTCACTGCTTACTATAAATCCTACATCAACGCCATGCGAACGGGTGTTTTCAGTAGCCGGCAATATAATAACCAAAATTCGCAGTTCGTTAGCTCCTTCCACACTCAACAGCTTAATATTTTTAAAATACTATTTTATAAACAAAAAGTTATAGTAAATGTTATATTATTATAAAATTTGATTTCATTTGACGTTTAACCTATTCTTAAGAACTAAATTAATTGAATTAAATAAATATAAATATTAATTGAATTAAATATGTACAAATGAACTATTGAAAATTTGTTTTGTTTTAATTATCCAAATACCCGGGTTACCCGGGTAACCCGGGTATTTGAGTAAAATAACTACTCGATACCCGGGTACTTAATGTTCGAGTATTTTACGAGCCCTATTTCCAAAGCACTTATATGAACTATGCAATCATCCGATAATTTCCTTAACTCTACTGCTGATTCTTTTGTGATGGCTTTCACACTAAACAAGTCGCTTATATGCTTTTCAATGATGGCACGTTTGTCATCATATCTTTCTATTAATGCTTTCCACGCTAAAGCAAATCCGCTGACGATGTGTCAACTTTTCGATGCAACTACGAGCTGTTGATTTCAAAGATCCATTGAGGTAATGAAATCTTTGTATGTCTGTAATATTTTCGTTGTTTATAATTATGGAAATAAATGAATCTTTAAATTTCGTCCAATTTTCCAATGATCCATCAAACTGCGGTAACTTTATTTCCGGTAACCTCAACGACTCGATTTTATTTTGTACTGGATGTTGTACCAAATCATTTCTTTTTTCCGGTCTTAATTCCTTTAAATAATATAGTATTTTACTTTTGAGACTTACATATTTTTCCTCGAACTGGCAATCCTCAACTGCCGAACTATCTAATTCTGTTGTATTTTCTAAATCTGCTAGTATTTCTATTAATTCTTTTTGAAGCTCCTTATATTCTTCATAATGCTTTTCTAAATTTTCTATTTTAATTTCTAATTGTATTTCCGCAAAAAGATTTGTATTATCAAATGAATTCAAATATTCTTCTAAACTTTCTAGTTTTGCTTTTATAAAGCGTTTTTGATTGTTACATTTACGAATTTTTTTGGCAGACATTTTGATGTTAGTTTCACAGAAGAAACACAAACACACGTGCACGTTTTGTATCTATTAATATTACTAATTCCAAAAGACTATTTTATACATCCGGTGGCTACGAAGGACCAAAATGTTTTTATCTATAATTAATTCGACAAATTTACTAAAAAGAAACACACCGCATTACTAAACAAATAACTTTTTATTTTTCACTAAAATTGTACATGAAGTTTTCTTCCATTCGAAAAATGACATTTAATCCAACGAACACTAAAGAAGAACTTTTTGTTTCGTTCGTTATAAAACATTAGTGTTACATGATGAGTAAAATTAATATTTATATTCAAAATAGTGTTACCATACATAACTAAATTCAAAATATTACCGTTACATAAAAATATGATCAATTGACGTAACAATAACGCGTTATCGACATCATATAGGAATCTCGTCGATAATTTTTGTTCTAATCTGTGCCACCACATTATCGACGAAAACTATCAATGGAAGTGTTTGGTCGTGCAATATTAATGGCTGTGGCCCATTTCTCGGTGAAATTGAAATTGAAATTGAATCTGCAAATCGACTGAAAAATTTCAATTTATTCTGCTATCGTACTTAAGTAAATTTTGACAGATTGTGTTGAAATCTAAATAATATTTGTTTTTCAATAATTTTTTTTTCGTAATTAAATTTTTGTAGAAGAAAATAAAGCAAAACAAAATAAAATATTTTAGCGAGAAACGTCAAAATTTCAATTTCATCGGTATTTTTGAGAAATGGGCCACGGCCATCATAATAAATATCACGATATTATACGTCATTATTTTTGCTGCTATCTTCACTTCGTTGAATTTTACGTCAAACGGGACCGAACAACCAAAATAAAAACAAAAATTAGTACCATGGTTTTATACGTCAAATTTTATTAAAACGTTTTCATTATGCTTTCAATACATCATCCAACTACATTTTTACTATACAATTAAATTTATTTTATTTTGTTCTTGTTAATATAAGTTATTAATTAGTTAATTAATCTTTCATTTTTCCTAAGATTAGTTATTTAAATTATTTTAAATTTAGATGAATACATACTCTAAACAATTTTCAAGTAAGGTTAAGTTTTGGTCTTAAGTTTTTTGGTTTTAGTAATTAATTTTGAGTTTCAGATAATGTATGAAGGAAGCGATAGTGATATTGAAGATGAATTTGTTTTAAATTTGTACAATGAGGAGCACAAAAACGTTGATAATTTCGAACGTGTCATAAGCAATTATACTGACGCCAGGCAAACACTTAAATTAATTGTTGGTAAGTAACCAAACATTATATTATAATTTCCAATAAAAACCACAAAACACATCTTTATTTCATTAAATGTAGATAAATATATACAGAAGTGTGATGTGGAGAATCGAGTTTTTGTAAATGTGACACCAAAAACTCGGGTGTATATGTTTTTATGGTACTTGGCTAATAATGAAACATTTCGCCAAATAGGGGATCGTTTTGGATCCAGTCGGAGCCACACATATGATATCATCGTTGAAATGGCTTTATTTATGGAAAATGAATCCAGTAAATTCATAAAGTGGCCATCCATAAACGAGCAAAAAAATATATCAGCTGGGTTCAAATCGATTAGTAATATCGATAATATAATTGGAGCTATCGACTGCACGCATATAGAGATACCTAGGCCTCAACACCACCAACAAGATTTTTATAACAGGAAAAAATATCACAGCTTACAGATGCAGGCAACAGTAGATCACAACAAAAAATTTACTAGTGTCTATGTTGGAGAACCCGGATCTATGCATGATGCACGGGTATTGAGACGATCCAAATTATATAAAGACTTATGTGAAAGACAGCAACAAATGGTTCTACGGAAAGGATTTTTATTGGGCGATCTTGCATATCCGAAAACATATGCATGGTTAGTTCCCCCATTCAAAATTAGTCAAGGGATGAGTAACCAGAAACGACAATTTAATAAGCGTCATTCCACATCAAGGATAGTTGTTGAGCAAGCATTTGGTTTATTAAAGTCTCGTTTTCGACGTCTTCAAAAATTCAGTAATATTAAAAAGAAATTAATCATATTACTTGTGTTGAGTTGAGAAGGCTACAAGCCTTCACAATCTTTGTATAGATTGTGATGATCGAGATGTAGAAGAAGCAGACCAAACATCCCAAAATGATAATCCATCATCAGTTAGTGCATATAACCACGATGAAGAAATTCAGAGCAGTCAGATGACAAGGCAGAACGAATTGCTACAAGAATTAATTCAGAAAAACATAATAACATAATTGAAACATAATTGTTTATTTACTTTTATATAATTGTATTATAAAATTGTATTATAAAATTTATTTGAAAAATAAGATTGTATTATAAAATTTATATGTTTTGATACTAATTAAGCTTTTATTGGTTATTGTTATTTAGCACATTGCTCATTGTTTGGCCAAAAGTTGTAATTGAATCAGCAATGTTATTTAACGCCATTGCAATGCTTTTTTGGGACTCTGTTAGACTGTCTAGATTTCACTAACTTCTCTTGGCAGTTTCTTCTAAACTCTCTTTCTGCCTCCCTAGAGTTTAGAAGACGATCCATATTCGATTCTCCCCGTCGTCGTCTCCGCTGTTGAATTGGAGGTTCTATTTCTTCGGGGTTTATACTTTCTTCGGGGTTTTCCTCCACATTGATGTTATATGTGATATTGTTTGTATCAATGTTCTCTTCATTGTTCATAATTTGATATGACGATGAGCTTAACCACTCAATATCAAACTCTGGCCTCATTCTCTCTGTATATACCTCGCCTGTTGTGTTGCCCTCAATTTCAGCTGGCCTACTTCCGAAAATTCGGTCCTGCTTCTAAAAAAAAAACCAAAGTAGAATGGGACTCCCCACTCGTCCGCATTCTATCGTTAGCTGCTCTATACATCTTTGTCAAATTACGCCATTTTGTTTTAATTTGACCTACTGTGAAGTTCTGAAAAGTGTTAAATGTTTTAAATTTACTTTAATTTATAACAATCAAGTAGCTTTACTTACAATATTTTTCAATATTAAATATTCTTTAATATTATTCCACATTTGGCGTCTCCCTTGAGCCGAATGTTCCATATGGCGGTATTCCTCAAATGCTTCGATAAGCATTTCTGTATTAAACTGCGTCCACATTGGTTTTTATTGTTGATAAAAAATAAAATATTTGATTTTATTTAATTAATATTAGTCTAAATATCTCACAACTGTATTATTATTATATTATCTGTATTATTATATCTGTATTATTATATTACATAAAATAATGTGGAACAAAAATAACAAACACAAAATAAATTTTATAAAATTTGGCATAAACAAAAACATCAACGACAAGCGTAAACAAAATAATTTTAATGACAGCTAGAATCAATAAATTTTGACATTTAGAATAAGGAAAAAAGTTGTTTTTTTTTGTGATAAATGAGTGCGTTCATTAATTTTTTAGTATAGAAATATCATGATATTTTTTATCACGTTGTCTCGACCGAACACTAGGAATAACAAACCAGTTAGATGTTATCAATACCATTATCAATTCACATAATTGAGGATATCATCAATAACTGTTATTGAAAACGTTGTTTGTTGAAACCATGATGTGATAATACATCTAAGGTCTTAAAATAAATAATAATTAAAAAACGGGGTGGTTTTAATTTCCCATAAATCTAACTTTATTCTAATTTTAATAAAGTATGATAATTTAATAAACTTTTTCTTACTTAATCCGCGACTAAATTGTTTAATTTTATAATTACGCTGTTTAATTCTGGACATGAATTAACCCTCGGTCTATTTACCATCATTCTATAAATAAATAAATAAAAACAATTTTAAAATAACATATATATCATTATATATAACTATTATATATTTGTATGAAATTGCAATAATAATACGTTTATAATATACGTTTCTAATCTCTAACCTAAAATTAAAATAAATATATATTTCTTATGTGTAAATAAAATTATCAGTTCTAATACAATCATGCAATAGTTTTTATTCAAAAACTATTACCAAGCAATAGACCATAAATTTCTTTTTTACTACTTTATTTCAAATATTTCGGGGTTGTCATGACCCCCTCCTCAGTGAAACTATGAAAAATGGTAATAACATTATCAAATAAAAATAATTAATCTTGTAAAATTGAAATATGAATGAATACATACTTTGTACAGTTTTTAGAACCTTAACCTTATTTGAACAATACAGATCATTTATGCGGTAAAATTTTTTGTACACTAATTAATAAAAATGTTATTTGAATCTAATAAAATTATACTAAAAATACGAAAACAGCACTACATATTAAAAATTTTTTTAAAAAAATAAATAAATAAATTAATTAAAAAGTGAGACCAATGATGACTAGAAAATTAAGATGCATGGTTATGTTACATTAAATGTAATTGTCAATACGATGATTGACATCTGTGTCTAAGAATCTTAAATAATGTGTACTAAAATATATAAATATAAACACACAAAGCACAATAAAATAAACGTAGACCTAAATTAAAATTGAATTATAGTACTATATTATATACTTAAAATTACCATTCTATTATCTATGAAATTATTATTATTATAAGTCAAGATGTGAACCATTGATCGGTTTACCATGGTGGTGAAATTAGTGCTGAAAATTGAGAATATGTGTATACGCTGGGTTCAAGTTATCAATATCTGATCTAAGATTAATTGATTTCCGTCTATTGTGGTAAATGAAAATTGATTCCAATGTAAGTCTTTTGGTCCAAGATTCTTCTTTTGCGATAACATTTGCATCATGATAATTGAAGGAATGACCTGTTTTTTTAGAATGTTCGAAAGCAGCAGTATTATTTGTTCTGGATGTGTTTGATCTTATATCATTAATATGCTGTTTCAACCTGGAACCGAGCTTTTGACCAGTTTGGCCAATGTAGAGACCGTCGCAATCATTGCACTCAAAAGAATATATTACCCCATGTATATCTGTAGTGTTTAATTTTATGTAGGGCATGCCAGTAGTCCTACGAACCGTTGTGAATGGTTTAAATCCAAGTTTGATGCTTTTATCGTTTGTAACAAAGAGTTTATTTAGGCTTTCGGATAGATTTTTTGTGTAGGTTAAACCATGATATTTATAAATGGAGTAATATTCTTTTGATATATTCTTTTGAGTGCAATGATTGCGACGGTCTCTACATTGGCCAAACTGGTCAAAAGCTCGGTTCCAGGTTGAAACAGCATATTAATGATATAAGATCAAACACATCCAGAACAAATAATACTGCTGCTTTCGAACATGCTAAAAAAACAGGTCATTCCTTCAATTATCATGATGCAAATGTTATCGCAAAAGAAGAATCTTGGACCAAAAGACTTACATTGGAATCAATTTTCATTTACCACAATAGACGGAAATCAATTAATCTTAGATCAGATATTGATAACTTGAACCCAGCGTATACACATATTCTCAATTTTCAGCACTAATTTCACCACCATGGTAAACCGATCAATGGTTCACATCTTGACTTATAATAATAATAATTTCATAGATAATAGAATGGTAATTTTAAGTATATAATATAGTACTATAATTCAATTTTAATTTAGGTCTACGTTTATTTTATTGTGCTTTGTGTGTTTATATTTATATATTTTAGTACACATTATTTAAGATTCTTAGACACAGATGTCAATCATCGTATTGACAATTACATTTAAAGTAACATAACCATGCATCTTAATTTTCTAGTCATCATTGGTCTCACTTTTTAATTAATTTATTTATTTATTTTTTTAAAAAATTTTTTTAATATGTAGTGCTGTTTTCGTATTTTTAGTATAATTTTATTAGATTCAAATAACATTTTTATTAATTAGTGTACAAAAAATTTTACCGCATAAATGATCTGTATTGTTCAAATAAGGTTAAGGTTCTAAAAACTGTACAAAGTATGTATTCATTCATATTTCAATTTTACAAGATTAATTATTTTTATTTGATAATGTTATTACCATTTTTCATAGTTTCACTGAGGAGGGGGTCATGACAACCCCGAAATATTTGAAATAAAGTAGTAAAAAAGAAATTTATGGTCTATTGCTTGGTAATAGTTTTTGAATAAAAACTATTGCATGATTGTATTATACATTCTAAAGACCAGTTTTATGATACACTTGTAAAAAGGTATATCATAAACGATAATATAAAACATTATCAGTTCTATTTTTTTATTTGTTTGGAATATCACATTTAGTTAAATTTAAGGCTTTTTTAAGGTAATAATAATAATTACAATAATAAATACCTTGATTAATTTATATAATTCACAAACAATCACTTATGAAAATAAAACATTACAAAAATGTCCGACTATTGTTTAAAAAATTAAGAGACAACGCACATACCCAATTGTCTTATTCCTGCACGTCGATAACAACATCAATAACGCGGGTTTAGAGTACTCATCTTTTAAATTTTGTGTACCATCCAAGATAATGACATATATATTAAATTCAACGGTGTGGCCTGACGGAATCCTGGTCAAGGAGATTGAGCTACAACACCGTCCTTTGAATGCTTATCGGACCAAAGCCTCACGACAGCGGCTGCAAAACATTTCAACAATACACCTATAGTTATATCAATTAAAGTAACACACGCAATTTCGTCGCCTTTTCGGAAGCAAATACATCAAACTAAAGATACTGCAAGCAAATTATCACTGTACTATCATACCTATCAGCTCTGGAAGAAGAATATTACATTATTACTATGACGGAAACTTGCAGGCTTGTTAAATCTTTCAATAATGAAGAATTTTTTCCATCTTGTTATAACGTCTTTCGAAGGGATCGTTATATGGATACGGTGACAGATCAACGTGGTGGGGGTGTGTTAATAGCTGTTTTAAACCAACATAAAAGCGAAATCGTATATATCAGTGATTGTGAAATTGAATTGTTAGTAGTAAGGGTTTAAAACTTGAATAAATCATTTCTGTTGTGCCCACTGTTTTTACTACCAACCGCATCTACCGATCAATACACAAGTCTGGTTAGAATTATCGATTTGGAGGTTGCATCTAAGATCCAACCAAATGAGAAAATTATTTTCACAGGCGATTTCAACTTTGCTAATATTGTCTGGCATCCATTGGATGGAGACTTAATGCCACAAATTGTGGTTTATTCTCGATCGTCATGGATAAAATTTATGGCATGGGTTTAAATCAAATCAACAATGTTTGAAATAGCTTTATCAATCTTCTAGATCAAATTTTCACCTCTACAGAGCTCGAAGTAGAAGTTTCAACAGGTGAAGACCTTGCAGACTCTTCTAGCATTTATCATACACCTTTACGTTTGCAAATTTTTTGTGATATTTTTAATTATAAGTTGAATAATACTAAAGTTATGTTTAATTTCAGAAAAGGTGATTACGGTGCTTCGAACTCATATTTAGATAACATTGATTGGAATTTTTTGAATAATGAACCAGAGTAAGATCTAAATGTGAAATGGTTTTATGGTGTTCTTGAGACTGGTATCGAAAATTTCATTCCGAGGAAAAAAAGTTCGATATCATACCGGGAACCATGGTTTATTAAAAAACTTGTAAACTTAAGAAATTGCATGACCAAGGCGCAAAAGCAATACAAACTGGTGTCCACCAAAGAAAACTATAATAGATACAGGTGCTTAAGAATGGAATTCAAAACTCTTAATAAATTTTTGTACATTAACTACCCGAGCAGAAATTTGTCAGGGTTCGAATAAGGTCCTGATCAGGTTTTCCCTAGCTCAGGTCAGGCATTGGTAGGGCAGCCTGATTGGGCCCTGATCATGAGTGTACCGTTTTTTTTCCTATCAGGTCCGGATTGGGATTGCCGGATCAGATCCTGATTGGGATAATTGGATCAGGCCCTGATTGGGATATCCTGACCAGACCCTGTTATCTTTTTATATATTATATACATAAATTAATTAAATTAAAATTAAAAAATTACAATAGAAAAAATTAAAACATGCATACCACCTTAATACTATTGTTATACTCTTTCAGCCGAAAAGCGATAACTAAAACATGAACGAAACGTTTTTAACTATATATTTCTTTTTAACTATAAATTTCTAAATTGGATAATATTCTAGTGATTTTTAACCAAATGAAATTTCAGCTAGGGGTCAAATACGAAAAACCAAATGAGGGCCTGATATGTTCAAATAAGGTTAGCCCTAAAAGGGCATTGTAAATCAGGCTTGGAACAGGCCCACATCAGTTTGCCTTATTAAGGCTTGCCCTTTCTAGACTATTCAGGCTTTCCCTAACTAATTTCTGTTCGGGTATATTCTTGATATAGAAAACGATCTTATTTCAAACCGAAAAGTTTCTGGAATTTTGTCAACAATGATATACGATGATATACAATTCGCAATCTTCTTCCGATGTTGATTGTATTACTAGCTATTTTGCGAATTTGTTTAAATCTGTTTACACGACAGATGATTCCAACGATTTACTGTTAAACATTGAAAGCCTGCAAACTAAGTTTGCTGGCTATATTATCACTGAATCAGATGTAGTAATTACAGCTTTGAACAATCTGGGTACAAATAAAACTTCTGGACCGGATAAAACTCCTCCTTTACTGTTAAAAACCTGTTCTCGTTACATCATTATTAAAATTATTTAACTTAAGTTTGACTTCGGGCGTTTTTCCTTCGAAATGGAAACGGACTCACATAACACCAGTTTTTAAAAAAATCGGTGGCAAAAATGATGTTGAAAACTATCGAGGAATTGTTATGTTATCAGCCATCCCTAAACTGTTTGAAAGTATTGTGAAAAACCATCTTTTTTTTACTGCAGTAACCAAATCACTTCCTCACAGCATAGGTTTTATCCTGGTAGATCGACTTCAACTAATCTAGCTATCAATGATATTAGTCTAGCTTTAGAAGCTGGTTTACAGGTTGATGTTGTCTATGCTGATTTTTGCAAAGCTTTTGATAAAATAAACCACAAAATGTTGATTAAGAAGCTGGAATCTTCTTACAGCAGCTTTATACATGTAGCCTGGATTACTTCTTATCTAGTTAATCGTAGAAAATATGTTCAATTTGGCTCTTCCAGGTCTGATGAGTTTTTGGCTACCTCAGGAGTTCCACAAGGTAGTCACCTGGGGCGACTACCTTGTCGACTTTCGTTACTTTTCATTTTGTATATAAACGATGTCATATACTGTTTCAAAATTTGTAAGGTTTTAATCTATGCCGACGATATTAAAATTTACAATATTATTAAAAGCGAGGTGGATGTAACTGTTTTCCAGGAAGAACTGAATCGGTTACTTAACTGGTCCAATGACAACCAACTTTTTCTTAACATCTCCAAGTGCAAAGTTATACCATATCACATATCCAGATCACCAATGTTATTCAAATACAGTTTAAATGTTAGCACAATTTCAGATCTTGTAACGATTGGCAGTGCAACCTGTGCCCCCAAAAAGGAGTAAAGATTGCCCTGGCCAACGTTAAAGAATTGTCACTCTGACTGAACTCCGAAATCGCTCAATCGACTTCGCTCAGTCATTTGGGGCCGTGGGGTTGTTCGGCAGTCAGAGTGTCCTAGATGGTGAGCGATATAAAACAAAAACGTAATGAGGAGATAGACCACCAGCCCTACTTACCCGCCTGATAAATCATGTTTTAAGCCGGACATTCCATTGTGAAATGCATTGCTCTCACGACGAATTTACATTTAAAATAACTTCAAACTAATAAAAGTCACTCAAACACGGGTGTCACTACCAAGAAAAGAAAGAAGGACTTGCAATAGGTTCACCATTAAGTGGATTGTTAGCCAATATATACCTTAACCATTTTGAAAATAAATTTGTTTTTTTCCAACCTAAATAAATATCAAAATTTGATTATTTCATATTCAAGATACGTTGATAACATATTTTTATTATTTAATGGAACTTCATAGCAAATTGAAATTTTCAAAAATTATTTGAATAGAATTAACAAAAAGATACAATTTACTCTTGAAATTGAAAAAGACAACATGTTAAACTTTTTGGATTTAACCATATCACAGAATAATAACAATTTTGAGTTTAAAATTTATAGAAAACCTACTACAACTGATATCACAATCAACTCTAGCTCACACCATCCATATTCTCAAAAAAGAAAATGTCAGCTCATAATCCATTTATAAATAGATTACTTACTATTCCAATGAATCATTTAAATTTCCAGAATTAATTAAACACAATTAAATTTATTGCTATTAATAACGGATACAACCCAAATAGTATTGATAAAATATTAAGTCGAAATTCAAAAAAAATAAATAACCATAGTTCTATAAACAGATTGAATACTAATACAGATGTAAAATATATTTCTATAAATTACACTAATTTACTACCCAACATAATAGTTAATCAATTTAAAAAAATACAAATTTAAAATTTCTTTCAAAACAATAAACAGTCTATATAAAAACTTCAAATTCAAAGAAAAACCTAAACTAGAAGAATGCACTGGCATTTATCAAATAAATTGTGATTTCTGTGATAAATTTTATATTGCCAAACAGGCAGAAAATTCATCACCAGATTTTCAGAACTTTTACCTAAGCGAAAAAACATTCAAAATATAAAATCTATTTTTGCCCAACATCTAGTCGATGAAAATCATTCATATACAAGTTTTGAAAATAATTTTGAAGTTTTACATTTTTTTAACAAAGGTCCTCTCATGGATTCAATGGAAGAGTTTGAAAAATATAAAGCTACTAAGAAGTCACCATTTTTAATTTTGAATGAACAACTATCATTTTGTTTTAATATTTTGTACAATTTAATTATAAATTAATATTTTCCTTTATTGTTTTTGTTCTTATCATATTTTACAATTTTAATCTTTTCAATTTCTGTTTTAAAATTTTTTATGTTTAATTTAGTATGCATATTTTTAGAAACAACCAAATTTTCAAATAATATTGTCATAAATATAAAAAATTTTCCCTGATGATAGATATATCTGAAACCGGTCTGATTTTTATATTTTTATAAAAAGTTGTTAGAAAACTAAAACATTTTTATGAAATCTACAAATTTAATAATTATTTAACAGCACTGCCATTAGAAAAAAAAACAAGAACAACAAAAATAATAAAAAAATTGGCTTGTGCCTCAACCACAAAAACAATTATTAGTACAGTAAACTGTAACAAAATGTAAATAAATTTAACAATGAAAATATATACTCATCTATTCTTCCCAGTGTTTGGCTGACAAATGGTGTTGGTCCAATTTTAAAAATTTTATTTACCTCCTCATGTGAGTGTAATATCTTTTATCCAACATCAGTGAAATTAAACAACTCATCACCGAAGTGCTGAATGCCAGCTGACATCACTTTGAACATTCTTTCTTTCTCCATACAAAACACCAGCACTTGTGTATGGATTTTGTCACATAATGTAAAACACATAAAAAAATAGTGCGGTTTTTTTTCTAAATTTTGTATTAAAACCATTATAAAGAGAATAATATTATAATTTCTAGCGGATAGCTTAAAAAACCTTAACTTTCGCAAATACTATTTTTCTTTCCACAATTGAATTTTTCTCTTTTAATTTTTTTTATTGTTAATTCACACGTTAAATATTTAATGAAAAAAAAAATAAAAACAACATATGTATTTTCTTCCAATAACATTTTTTTTTGCATTTATATATATCTCATAATAAAAAATCAATTCACATTTGTTTTTTTTTTTCGAATTAAAATTTCATTAAAACCTTTCGAATTACAACTTTTCCGAATTAAAAATCAATTCACTTCGAATTCACTTACAACTTTTCCGAATCAAAAATTCACATTTGTTTTTTTTTTATTAAAACTTCAAAAAAAACACAATAAATTCCAATAAATTCAAATTCACAATAAATTCCATTTTTTTTGCAGTAATTAAAAAAAACCACACGAGACGCGAGTCTTTAAAAAAAAAACCTCCTGACCATACTGGTCAGGAGTTCTAATCCGAGTCTCCAGATCTTCGTTTGTTTTTTTCAAACGTTGATCTCAAAAAAGCAAGAAAAACAAAATCCCACGGTTTAAAAGCTATTCGTCTACAAAAACGTTGAATTCCAAGATTTACATAAAAAATATATCTAATTTCAGATGACTGAATCTTAGACAGAGAAAAGTTAATGGAAACACAAAAGAAAACCGTAATTTGATTAAAATTTATTTTAATCCAGAATGTTATGTTATGTTTTTGCAATATTTACAAAAACGTAACATGGGAACCGTTTAAATTTAAATTTAGGTAAATTTGCAATACTTGCACAATTAAACATGGAAAAGATTCTGAGAAGGGATATAATATCACAATGCATCAAAATAAATGTTTCAGTAAATCTGGAGTTCGGAACCTTGGGACGAAAGAAAGTAAAAATAAATGTTTGACACAAAAGTGGTGTGTCCCAAAATATCCTTCGTCACAATCTAGGTGTACTATTTAACAGCAATTTATCATTTTCTGATCATGTAGATAGAATCGTCGCTAAGGCTAACAGTATGTTGGAAATTTTCAAGATCCATACACGCTCCGTACACTTTTTTGTTCTCTCGTCAGATCGCAACTTGAATGTGCAACCATTATACAGTTTCTGCATTACACCTTATACTCAAGCAAAATTCAGAGTATTCTGAAAAAATTTATAAAGTACGCTCTTCGTAGGCTACCGCGTGACAACAGTATACCATTTTTCAGGTTATCTTCATATAAGAGTCGTTGTCAGTTATTGAATATCGAGAGTCTCGAAAATATTAAGAAGCAAATCAGCTTCAATTTTTGCAATGGATCTTATAACTTGCATTGGTTGAAATTGGTGCCCCTGAAAGACAATTGCGCACCAGATCTGGTTTCCTAATGCGTCCATTTCACCGATCTAATTATGGCAAATCTGATCCTTTATTTACTATTTCATTTGGTTTTAATCTTTTCTGGGGTCGTTTGACTTAAATTTATCTAGGAATGTATTCAAGAGCCGAATCACAAAATATCTCCAAACTCAGTAGCACAACCTCTTAAACAGTTTTTATTTTTAACTTTTTGCTTTATAGTTTTATATAATGCTGTGTATTTTTGCTATTTCTGTTGTTGTTTTTCTTTTTAATTTGTTATTTTTTATCGTTATTTTTTATTGTTAGTTTTTATTGACTGGATTGTTATTTTTCTTTGATTTTTTGTTTTTAAATTTGTCCGAATTTGTTAATTAATTTTAGTTTTAGGTAATCATTTGTCATATAAGACTGTTGATAGTATTAAATAAATAAATATACATTATAGATGGAAAATTGAAACAAGAAGCCTATAATAGTACATTATTTAATTAGGAGCTAAAGTGCTACTTTTTATGTTGAGTCTATAGGTTTGACAATTATAGACGATACACAAAAAGTCACTTTAGCTCCGAATTAAATACACTATTTTTTCGTTCAAAATTATAATACATCAAAAATTTATAAATATGATTTATTAGCGTCATAATTACGTCCAAAAAGTAAAAACATTTAAATTTGTATAAATAAAATTTTTTATCAAAGCAAGATTCAACCAATTCAAAATTTCATTATCCAATCAAACTATTATGTTTTGTTATCATAGTTACAAATAATAATTCAAAATTTCATAATCCAATCAGAAACAATTTCTTATTTTTTGTTGTCATAGTTATACAATTTGTTTGAAAAAATAACAAAATAACAAATGCTACTTTACTGCTTTAGTTAAACTTTACAGCCGTTTGCCAAAAAAATAAAAACTTTAAAGCTGACCGAATCCGATTTTCTTAAAACTTTGGTAATCGATGATATAATACAAAAATTAATACTAGTTTTTCATTCCTTGATTTTATTTTAATTTATTTTTTCCTAGCTTTGCACAGGTTGGCTCGAAGTTTTTTAAGAAATTTCGAGACAAGTTAAATTTAAAGTTTAATAATAATCTTTATTTTGTTTCCATATACAGAATTAATTTAATATAATAAAATATTTAATTTGTCTTAAGAAGTAGTAAACTTTAATACAATAATAATATAAATCTACATTTTACTTATTTATTAATATAACATTTTGAATCATAACAGTACAACAAAAAATTAATAAGAAAGTTAATTTATTATGATTTGTCATAATAATAGTATGTGGAAAAAAATAAGTAGGTATCACTAGTAGTGCATAAGCACCAGTTTTAGTGATCCCTTCAAAGTAAAAAATTTAAAACTCGAGAGAGCAAATTTTTCTTTTGAGGTTCAAAGTTGGAAATTCACTTTATAATACAAAACTAAAGAAGAGTGAAGATGAAGTATAGAAGCTCAAGAATTGACTGGAGCAAAAGGATTATTATTCAAATTTAATGGATGAGAACTAAGATTAAACTAAAATTTGCAGGGAAAAAAATAGAATCACTTCAACGACTAAGAAAACCATAAAAGCCCTAGAAAATCATCAAAACTAAAGTCCCAGAAAATTATCATCAAAGACCAAAGATTAATTGTGTTCGAACGGGCTATAGACCAGTGCAGATACCTTAAAAACAGGCAAAAAATGGAAAAGATTAGTAACAGCTTAAAAACTATTCGATAAGGAAGAAAATATTGCGCAAATGATGGGAGATATAAATTAAAGGTGAACCGAGCTACGAGGGTGAGCTTTTAGGGGTAGAAAATGGTTTTTCACGATTTTCAGCAAAACCAGACCTTTTATCGAAAAAAGTTTAGAGTAAAAGTTGTAAGTAGTAAAAAAGTCTATAACTTTTGCATAAACCATTTTTCCACATGATCTAGAATTTGCCGTGAAAATAAAAAGAAACCGAGAAAAAGGTTTTTTGTTTTTAATTTTTATCTCCCACAAAAATTTTTTTTTTTACACAATTTGGTGGAAACTTACCTTATTATGTCCCTAGCACGCTGTAATGTTTTAATATCAAAATAATTATTTCTACGTTTAATTTTGATTTTAAACCAAAAAAGTGACCTCATTTTCACCCTAAAATTCACCTGTGTTTTTTCAAAGAGAAAGAGTTTTTTTCAAACAAATCAGTAATCTTTATTTTTGTTGAAACGTCTACTTTTAAATGGTGTAAAAAAAATAAACATTAATATAACATAAATGGGTAATTCTTTTATAAACCGAACACCTTTCTGACCGACCCATTTTTGATTTAGCTGAAATTTTTTTTGCAGATTCTATGTCGAAAAAAAAGATATACGTGTTCGAGGATTTTTTTTTTTTTTTTGTAAATAGAGCTGTTCTAAATTTCGTGAATTTAGTGATTTTTGGCTTGAAGACTTATTTTCAAAAATTCGTAGTTCCGAATCTATAAGAGCTACAAAATTTTCACCGATTACTTTTTTGTAGCTGAAAAATTGAACTTTGAGGAAAAAATATTTTTTATAAAAAATTTTAACAAATTCATATTATTATAAACAATTTAATTGTTTAAATCGATTTTGAACAACTGCCCCCAAAACGAATCCAGTTCTTAGTATTTTCATTGTATTTTCCGTTAAATTTTACGTCAAAAACATGTTTTTAAAATATGGTACCTTTTCAACTATTCTTAAAATATTAATTTATGTAGCGCGTAACGACACAAAAAACGGCTTTTTGCTAAAAAAATCAGATCTGTAACTTGTATCAAAAAAAGTTTAATGTGAAAGTTGTAGATAATTAAAAGGTCTACAACTTTTGTCTAAACTAGTTTTTGACATAACCTCAAAATTTTAAATTAAATTGCAAAAAATGTTACAAATCATCTTTGTAACAATTATTTATTGAAAATTTGCATAAAAAAAAATTTATGGGTTATTCGTTTTCAAACCGAATCTCCTGAAGCAAGCATTCTCTTGAGATCTGAAAACAGGAAAAAGTCGCTGGGGGCTAAATCTGGAGAATATGGTGGGTGGGTAAGCAATTCAAAGCCCAATTCATTCAATTTTGCCATCGTTTTCATCGATCTGTGACACGGTGCATTATCTTGGTGAAACAACACTTTTTTCTTTTGCAAATGTGGCCGTTTCTTTGCGATTTCAGCCTTCAATCGATCCAAAAGTTCACAGTGATACTCGCTGTTGATGGTGGTTCCTTTTTGGAGATAGTCGATGAATATTATTCCGTTCGTATCCCAAAATACAGACGCCATCACCTTACCGGCCGACTGTTGCGTCTTTGCTCGCTTTGGATTCGGTTCGTCGACTGCTGTCCACTCAGCTGACTGTCTTTTGGATTCTGGTGTGTAATTGTGAAGCCATGTCTCATCCATTGTCACATATCTACGATAAAATTCCCTTTTATTGCGGTTTAACAGTGCCAAAGACTCCTCTGAAGCATCGATTCGTTGTTGTTTTTTGGCGACTGTGAGCTCACGCGGCAGCCAATTTGCACAGAGCCTTCGCATACCCAAATATTCGTGTAAATGGTAAATGGTAAAAACACTACCATTTGCTACCTTTACAATGTCAGCTAGCTCATGCACCTTCAATTTGCGATCGTTCATAACCAATTTGTGGATTTTTTTGATGTTTTCTGGAATAACAGCCTTATTTGGGTGTCCACTGCGCTCTGCATCTTTTGTGCTGGTACGACCACATTTAAATTCAGCCATCCACTTCTCTACCATTTGTCTCGATGGAGCAGAGTTTGGATAATGTTTATCAAGCCATTGTTTGGTTTCCACTGTATTTTTTTTCATCAAAAAGCAATGCTTTATTAAAATTCGAAATTCAAATTTTTTCCATTTTTTTTCAAAAACAAAAGTTGCTTCACACAAAATGCTATAACTCACGAATAAATAGTCAGATTGCTGTCAAATTTATACACGTATCGTTTGAAGGTTAGTACTAAATAAAAATCATATGGAAAAAATTCTAGTAACGCCATCTATGTGTCATCCTACGGACTTATTGAATGACCTAGTATTAGCCACCACTGCCATGACAAACTTTGACAAATAATAATAGATGGTAAAAAATATCTTAGTAAATAAAAAAAATCAAGTAATGAAAAATAATGTAATAATTCTTAATATTACTTATATGTACTTTATTGGAATAACCACATTTGTATAGTAAAATCAAAAATGAACACTCTCCTTGAAAGATTAATAATAATATTTTTTAATTGAAAAGTTTCACAAAATTTTTTTTTCATGCAAAGAAAATATCTTAGCTTCTAATTCTTGAAAAGATATTGGAATCATGCAATGATATTTTTGAGTTCACTTTATCGATTTCGCTTTTGTAAATCGTTCTGATAATAATTTTTTTTCTTCTTCGTAATCATCATTTGTAGAATAGCGACAAGTAATGTTTGGCAATGATTCTGTCGCCCAATTAAATAGTTCTCGTGGTGTTCGAATAGGATCATTTAATCTCTGAAGCCTCGCTCGCAAAAATAGTTTATGGGATCGAATTTGTTGAATGGGATTGAAATTTTAGGAATGTTTTATGATAAGAGCTTATGATTTATTTGAAAAGAAATGGTCTTTATGACAAAAGAATCTAGACGACGTCATGCTGGATAGAAATTGGAGCATGACACACGAAACGAAGTAGAGAGTAATAAATAATGAATTCTATTACTTTAAACTTTAACTTTAATCAATATTTAAAAAAACGAAAAGAAAAAAAAACGAAAACAAGTCACAGATTTGATTTTTGTAGCAAAAAACCGTTTTTTGGGTCGTTACGCGCTACATAAATTAATATTTTAAGAATAATTGAAAAGGTACCATATTTTAAAAACATGTTTTTGACATAAAATTTAACGGAAAATACAATGAAAAAATTAAGAACTGGATTCGTTTTGGGGGCAATTGTTCAAAATCGATTTAAACAATTAAATTGTTTATAATAATATGAATTTGTTAAAATTTTTTATAAAAAATATTTTTTCCTCAAAGTTCAATTTTTCAGCTACAAAAAAGTAATCGGTGAAAATTTTGTAGCTCTTATAGATTCGGAACTACGAATTTTTGAAAATAAGTCTTCAAGCCAAAAATCACAAAATTCACGAAATTTAGAACAGCTCTATTTTCAAAAAAAAATCCTCGAACACGTGTATCTTTTTTTTCGACAGAATCCGCAAAAAAAGTTTCAGCCAAATCGAAGAGGTGTCAATGAATTTTCATCAAAATCCGTTCGGTTTGTAAAAGAATTACCCAAATACGGAAACATTTTCCAGGAAATGCGAAAAACTGAATAAACTTGATTTTAAAGAGTTATTTTTCAATGATTGTTTAAAAATATTCCTTATTTGTTAAAATTTACCGTTGAAATATAAAGTTTTCCATGGTAATGCTTATTTTTTTAACACCATCTAAAAGTAAACGTTTCAACAAAAATAAAGATTACTGATTTTTCACTGGTCTACTAGTCGATTTAATGATTTTTTTTGTTTAAAAGGTACTCTGATAAAAAAATTGAATTTTTGCTATAACTTTTTTTAATTTTAATTCCTCAAACATGGCGATTGTAAAAAGAACCGTGTAGTTATATACGCAAAACATAATGAAATTCCAGAGAAGCGTTAATTTTTGAGAAAAATACTTTTGAATAAATTATTGGTCTGAAATCTTTTGTATTTTATGCCATTTACTCAAAACGAGTTTTCCGATGCTATTGAACTTTTTGTGTTTAAAAGGTATTAAATAAGGTTTTATAAAAAATTGCACTAAAAAATTTTCAAATTCATCAAATTTAATTCATTTATTTTACGGGAAAATTTTCAGTTTATCAGTATCAGTTTATTCAGTTCAAACATAAAAAAATTTATGAACAGGAAATTTATTTAAGGAAAATCTATCGACACCTTGATTAGATTTTCCATCCATACAGTCTTAAACAATCTCAAGAAACAATCACAAATTTATTGGAAGCATGTAATGAACACTGAACCTGTTATTGAGCCACTATCAGGTAGCAAACGGAGAGACTCCTTGCCTGGATGAGGCATATGCCGAAAAGTATCAGTTATGTGAGTTCAAGTAGGAGTATGCCCCTTTTTTGCAGCACAAATGCAAATTAATATAATAAAGTAGACTGTGTAATCGACAATAAAAATGAAACAGAAAAATGGAACTCTGACGACCACCCTAAAGGCCGGAGAAGCAAAGATCATCACCCCTTCACCAATACCACCACAATTATTAATACATTTAGTACATTAAAATTATTTCACTCAGTGCCGTCCCAATGTATTTGGGGGCCCCTGGCCCACTATTTCTAGGGGGCCTTTTCGAAAATTAACAATAAGACTGCGTTCCAATTGATGCTTAATTGTACTAAACGTGCTAAATCAATTTAGTCAACTATTTTATTTGACTAAATTATATTTTGTTTCTAAATAATTTGGAAGAAATTCATACGTTAAACAATATCTGACAACTTGATTATATTAATTTGAATTAACATTCGGTAATTTTGTAAAACTAAATTTAGATTTAGCAGTTTCGTACAATTTAGCAGCTAATTGGAACCCAGTCTAAATTAAATTAAAAAGCATAATTACTTACGGGTTTTTGAGGTTTATTATAATGTTTATTTTATTTAAATATTTTTTCTTCTCACTTTTTTTTCAACAAATTTATCTACAACATCTTCAAATTCTATAGATTTTAATAAATCACTTTCTATGCACATCAACGCAAGGGAATTCAGTCGCTCCTGCGGCATGCTGTTTCGCAAATCATTTTTTATGTATTTCATCGCCTAAAAAGACTGTTCTCCTGAACAATTAGTGACCTTAATGGTTAAAAAATTTTGAATGCTCTTTCTATGTTTGGAAACATATTAATTAAATTCTTTTGAATAATAAGTGTTATCCTCAATAAGAGATATAACGGGAAATATTTTCTAATATATTCAATATTCAAAGATTTTCTGATATAAATTATAATGTTTTTTTGTGATTATTTAATAGCTATTTATGAAACAAGTTGCTTAGTTAGGTTGTTTTAAGCACGAGATGTGAAATTGGCAACCGAGGCGAAACCGAGGTTGACAATAAATCGAGTGCTTAAAACAACTAATTTAGCAACGTGTTTCATACAAGATTTTTTGTAACGAAGCTGCCAAATTAAACTTTTATAAAAAATACAACTAACGGTGCATGCACAATGTATGAGGTTTTTCCTCATGAGATTTGAGCAACTTTTTATTATTATTTTTTAATAGAAATACAATGCTTTAAAATGTAGGTAGCTCAATTCTCTATTAATCATGAGGAAAAAGTTACGAAATTTTTAACTTTTTCATTGAGGAAAAAGTATTTCAAAAATAAATTTTTTTTTTCTCAAAATAAATTTTCATACAAACTTGGATCTCATGAGTAAAAGTATTTTCATTGTGCAGGCTCTGTAAACAAATTGCATTTGTATCTAGTACGTTTTGAGCAAACCAATTTGATCTTATAAGGAGTATGTAGCCTTAGTTTTCTTTTAGTTTTCATATATAAATTATTGTGAAAAATATCAAGATGAGTTCAAGTGATGATGATTTTGTATCGTTAGATATAAATGAATTTTTGAAATTGGCATGGGCCCAGTAAAAAAAATTGCATTGTTGTTTTTTAAATTTATTATTTGAAGTGTTCATTTTCATATTTTTATGAGTGTTTTATGGTGGGCCCCCGGCCCAGGGCCGGGTGGGCCGTACCGTAGTAACGGCACTGATTTCACTCACATCATGATTCATCTTGATCCCACTCTCCATACACTTCGGTTCCTCAGCCAACCATAGTAAGCAATACTTCTTCAATGATGTGTAAACAAACCAAGCTATTCTTCAATGAAGTGTAAGCAACCCAGGCTATTCTTCAACGATGTGTAAGCAACCCGGGCTACTGAGTAAACTAATTATAATAACTGTTACAGCAATAAAAAATCTTCAATGATGGGCCAGTAATCCAGACTACTGGTGGATATAATGAATATAATAACTTTTGTAAGAACTGAAGTCGGCGATCACTGAATTTATAATTGTAATATCTTAGATAATAACTGAAATACCCAAAATTTGTTGAAATAGCAATAATTAATACACCAACAATGATGTCGGCAATTTCTCAGGTTGTTGGTAATATAATAATGGACGTAATAATATTGCGGAACTGGTTATTAATCTTCTAACATAAAAATGACGCCGGCAGTTAATGAAGAACTTATATGACTGTTGTACCAAATCCCGAAGATTGTTAAATAATTACAAAAAAGGTTACACCAGTAATAAACAGGTGATCGTTGAATAATAATAACATTATATAGTATGTAATAATGTTAATGGTAAAGCTACAAATAACAGCTGTATCAAAAAAATACAGAGTCGATGTTTGTTGCATAGTTGATTGTTAATGTTGCAAATCAAATTGTTGAAAATATTTTTTTTATAATTTAAATTACACTATAGATTCCGCAACAAAAATACCTTCTTAAAATTTTTCTTTTTTCTATTCATTCGAACTTAAAACTTTACCAAGTTTATTTTAAAAAAAAATTTCTTATTTAATTTTCAACTATAAATCTTAAATTAATTAGTCTATAAATATTTTCATAGAAAAAACAAATGAATTTCACAATATTTTGTTAGAATATAATTTAAACCAAAAAATTTAAATCATCTCAATCGATTGAGAAATTTTAGGAATTGGCTACACGTACAAAGTGTACAGGCAAATATATTATCTGAGCAACTGCTCGCAATCCCCCTAATAAAGCATAATTTGAATTAGAGGATCATCCAGCAATTATTACAGAATAAACTACTAATCTTGTACAACTTAAAAAAAAGCATACCCTAAATTGAAAGAAAATAGTTTAATAAAATAAGGAATGCACAATCAAATTAATAAAGATAAAAATAAAGACAAAATAGGTGAAAAATAATATAGCTTTTGCCTTAACTTCAAATCGTTATATTGCTGTATGTATTTGACAAATTACATACAGTCATGATAGTTAGAAATTAGTAATTGTGTATTAAAATTTACTGAAAAAATAATAATAATGCAACTATATCAAAACAACTTAAAATCAACCAAAAAAACCTTGATTTGCAAGGAATAATGATTATTTAAAGTTTTCGAAATTCAAATCAGCTGATCACAGCTGTCAATTTTTTTTTCGAGGAAAAAAACGTATGCAGAATTTATCATATAGGACCGCATTAAGAGAAAACAAAATACAAGAAAAAAAGACGATGAGTCGTGTGTCTCGGATTAGTTATTTGAATAGATTGATTCAAGAATGAGACAAATCGCACTAAACGCGTTGGTTCATAGTGTTCAAGAATAAGAAATAAACTTTTATGGGGTGAACCGCTTCGTAACAAGCAAGCAGTAAAATTCTAGAACGGTGAAGGCAGTGAAAGTGATAAGTTTTTTAAGAAAAATAAATAAAGGCATTTTGCACTTTTCACTCCTTTAGAGTTATAGAATTTAGCGACAGTTGACAATATATATCTCAACACACCAGATTATTTTTGGTATAAAACTGATGTTTCACCGTTTCATCAATCACCGTTTAATTCAAGATATTGATTCTAGAACAACCACATAATTTCTGTCAAAACTCATCTATCCTAACAACACAGAACATGATAAATTATTTAAAGTGAGATTATGTAATTCACAAGTTATGTGAGGACACAAAGTTTAATTCGTTTAAATTGACATTTAAAATGAAAAAGACAATCTTATTACATCATATAATTAACGTGGGACGAAATTATTAAATTATATTTTTGTGAACAATTTGGCTTTTCATATACAAAAACCATTTCGTTTGGGATCAACAACAAAACAATGTGCTAAAGCAACATCTGTTTACCCAAAATAAAAATTAATATTATCTTCAACATTTTTCTATCTAATCCATCAAAAATAAAATTCAAGATGAAAACAAGGGAAAAGAAAATGAAAAGAAAATATTAAGATTCGACACTGAATTTGGAAAACAAAATAAACATGTTATCGTATCTTGTTATTTGACAGTAACATATGTTTGCTGATGTTAAAATATTTAAAAATTATCTGTTATGTATATATTAATAAAGTGCCAAATAATTTTTATTTAACATACAACGGTTAAACAATTTTTATTAAGTGGTTTAAAATATTTCCATTTATTATATGCTTTTTAACAAGTATTGTGATCAAACTCATATTTTGGTGTTTTATGTTGGCGGTGTGGTAATATAATAAACTAGCGACTTGGGAGTGAAACCGTCAAAGTTTAACAAAGAACTTTCCGTTAAGTTACTATTTTTATGTTTTTTATCTCTATCATTTCCAATAATAGCGTATGAACTTGTGCAGATATTTCACAAATATCGGCACGTATAATAAAAAATGTACAACAATGAAGTCCTGCCTGCTACTTTCTAAACATAAAATCAGTATTTGATGTTGTCGATTTGATTTTTTTTTTAAATTTGAATCAATCGGTATTACTCAGAGGGTTTTCAACCTCTTTAAATAGTTTCACACCAATAGACAACAATTGATAAGCTGTAACAAAATCACACTAAAGCTAACAACATGTTGTTTAGTTCAGGACGGCAGGTTATCGGCACCTGAATTTTTCATCTATGTTAACAACAAATTAAATTTTAAACTGCATAGAAAAATCCAGATGATTCACTGACGAAGTTCTGATAATGACTCAACATCAATTGATTACTTTATACAAAGCAAAACAAAAGTAATTCAGCAACAATAAAACTTTTTTATAACACATGTCTAAAAATTATTCAATTTTGTTCTAAAATAAAATAACCAAAATAATATATGTATATAAATATATATATATATATATATATATATATATATATATATATATATATATATATATATATATATATATATATATATATATATATATATATATATATATATATATATATATATATATTCCTATACACATATACCACAAAAATATATTTTATTCTTCGAAATAGTAGAATTTTCCTGTGAAAATATTTGTTACAATTGAGAAAGTAGATGTTATACACAGCAAATTATTTATTAAAAAAAAATTATAAACTTAATTAAACACCATACGCTGTAGTAGGAGGTTTATCTGATGGTCCGTGAAGGTCTACCAGTTGGTCGGACATGCTAATATATAAATTCACCCTGCGCTTGCTCTAGTGGGCTTTAATCATATGGACCAACCTCTACACAAAAACTGTAAACAAAAACAAACAATCCCAATACAAATGCGTGCCTTAAACACCACCAAGCTTCGATGGGAGGACTATAATGTCACAACTGCTCCCTAGAATATTTATACTAGGAAAACATCACTTTTAAATTAAAATTAATAAAAAAACAAAGAAAAAATAACAACTTTCTGGTCTAGATGGTCCTCTCTCTGATGATCCAGTTTTAAGTTTTGCTTTTTACATTCAAATACAAATATACGATCATGGAATTTTTACGAATTTTTTTTCGCACCGTCACAGTATTTTCAACCATCTATTATATATAACGATTGTTGATCACTGAGGCACCATCCTAACAGCATACACAATATTCACTTTATTTTCGAATTTCTATTCCTGTTCAATTTCTGTATCTTTTCATTGGCGTATTAGTGCGTGGTGAGTAACACAAAAAAAAATATGGAAAAAGCTCTTTATTTATCCCAAATAATAGGTTTATTTTATTTAATGTAAATAATATTTCACTCCCCACTTCACAAACATTTTTATAAAATTTTTCTGGTTGTCTTTATACACAAACTATCATTATTATTTTTATTTTTTAATTTGGTTTCATCTATAATTGTTTTATTCTTTTCATTTGTAAATTTTCTTTTTTTTCTTATCAATAATAATTAAATTCGATCAAACTAGAAAAAATATCACTGTTAGCATCACCCAGTCCTCGACCATATCACCACCAAAAAAAATAACCAACTCAAACTCAACTCACTTGAAATCGTTCGATTTCACTTTTTAAAGCCAACCCTGTCCAGCTCAACTACTAACCACCAACCCAATATTCCAAAACTAACTGTCCGACTTAAAAAAAAAATTAAAGTAATTTCTCATGGCACGACTCACGAGCCAACAAGAACATCATCAACATAAAGTTTTTTTTAAATAAAATTACTTTTGTAAATTCTTTTTAGTTTTTAATACTGGCTTCCGGAAAGAGCATCAGGTTGTACTTCGGAATGTTTTAACTGTTTTGTTTACAAACAGGTGGGTTTAGATGTCTTTGAAAATATGTACCTATGTTTTCGAATAATGCTATAGTATATTACTATGGAAAATAATTAAAAATTATTTAAAATAATTAAAAATCATATCAAAAATATTCAAAATTCCGAAAACTACAAAACAAATCCACATAAAAATATTACATATAAACAAAAATTACTTCGGTCTGAAAGACCTAAGTATTACATTCATGAGCTCAAAGTGAAATTCTTACCCCCACTTTTTTGACATTTCTCGACGTTTTAGGACCTCCTGGTTCTAAAAAAGCAAAAAAAAAAAAATGTATGTCTGTCTGCCTACCGGCCGTCCGGCCGCCGTCATTACCTACGCTGCAGGGAAAACGGCTGGAGGGATTTCAAAATTTTTTTTCTTCTAAAAATAGGTTTACTCAAGGGACAGGTCCGAAAGGACGCTGTGTTCGATAACTGTGTCAAAATTATGACACATTATGTGTGTCAAAAATAGCAAATTTTCATATTTTTGGCTTAAAAAACGTTCATTTTAATTGATTACGAGTAGGAACATTAAATTTGGAGAGATCTTGATAGTAGGGATTGGTATGTGAGATCAAAAACTAGATTATTACATTATAAGTTTGTCAAAAAAATGTTGTCAAGTGTGTCAAAAGAAAGATTTTTATTTATTTTTTTACCCAATTTTTTGGAAAAAAAATAAAGTTAATTGTTTGTTTGAAATGAGATTTTATTATTATTATTCAGAATTATTGCATTATAAGTTTGTCAAAAAAATGTTGTCAAGTGTGTCAAAAGAGAGATTTTTATTTATTTTTACCCAATTTCTTGGAAAAAATAAAATTGTTTGTTTAAATGAAATTTTATTATTATTATTGAGAATTATGGCATTATAAGTTTGTCAAAAAAATGTTGTCAAGTGTGTCAAAAAATAATTTCATTTATTTTTTAGCCAATTTTTTGGAGAAAAAATGTAGCTGTTTTTAGACGTAAATGTAATTGAAAAAGAAATTGAAAATGGAAATTTTTGAATTTGTTATAGTTTTTGAAATATTTTTGGAATTTTGAAAAAGGTTTCAATTTTTGATTTTGTTATAATTTTTGCAATATTGTTAGAATTTTGAAAAAAAAGAATTTTTTAATTTTATATATATATATTTAGAATTTTGAAACAAGTTTCATCTTTTGATTTTCTAAGAATTTTCGGAATATTTTTAGAATTTTGAAAAATTTTAAATTTTTGATTTTATTATAATTTTTGGAATTTTGAAAAAATTTTCAATTTTTGGTTTTGTAATAATTTTTGCAATATTTTTAAAACTTTGGGAAAGTTTGTATTTTTAAGAATTTTTGGAATATTATCGGAATTTAGAAAAAGTTAGAATATTTGTTTTCATTCTAGTTTTTGGAATATTTTTGGAATTTTGAAAAAGTTTGATTTTATTTAATTTAACAATATTTTTGGAATTTTGATTATAATTTTCCGGCAACGTATTGATATTTCGTGTTAGTTTTGTAATAAATTTTTAAACAGATATAAAAAATACTTGTACTTTAACAAAGAGTTATGTTTGATATACATCGCTGCCCAAAACTAAAAACCATGTCCTCGTGAAAGTTTTTTGCCGAAAACTATATCAAAATCCTTTACCCAGACCGAAGTCTTGATATCTCAGAGCTGTGAGATTTCAGCCCCTCCATATTTTCAAATTTAGAATGCCAAAAACATATTTAAAATTTACCAATTTACAAAAAAAAAAATTTACAAAATTTTTTTATTTCAAAAATACAGAAAAAAATTTAATCTCCAAAAAAAATGTTTTGTAATCTAACAAAAAAAATTACAAACATTTGAAATCAAAAAATACTTAAAAAGAAAATTAATAAAATTGTTTAAAATTATGATACTTAAAATTACCAAAAAATTCAAAATTAAAATTTGGCAAGTATTCTAAAATTACACGATTTATTTTTTTACAATAGCTTTATACCTGTTCCCAAACAAACCTAATCCCAATTTTTTTAATTTGCTGACTAATTTTGTAGACAAAATTAGAGCACAATTTCAATATTGTAAGGTTATCGTTACCGGTGACTTCAACGTCCACAACAAATGGTGGTTAGAATTTTCCAAAACGACTGACGACGACCTGACGCAAATTGTAAAAAGTTTTCACCAAACTCAATTAAATACAATACAATACAAACAGGATAGTACAATCTTCTTCTATATATATAAAATTATCGTATTATATATATAAAATTGAAAGTATGTGTGTTTGTCCTTTATGCATTGATACATCATTCACAAAATTTGGTGCAAACGTACCTTATTATGTCCCTAGCACGCTGTAATTTTTTGGAATCACAATATTTCTTTTTACGTTTGATTTTGATTTTAAACCAAAAAAGTGACCTCATATTCACACAAAAATTCTCCTGTATGGGAAACAGTTTTAAAAAAAAACATTAATTGTTATGTTTGGTGAGATGTCTTCTTTTAGATGGTGTAAAAAAAAATAAATATTAACATAACATAAACACTTAAACATTTTCAAGGAAGTGCGAAAAACTGAAAAAACTTGATTTTAAAGACTTATTTTCAATGATTGTTTAAAAATATTCATTATTTGTTAAAATTTGACGTTCCTTAAAAAATATAAATTTTTCCATGATAATGTTCAGTTTTTTACACCATCTAAAAGTAGACGCTTCAACAAAAATAAAGATTATTGATTTTTTTGAAAAAACTGTTTCCAGCACAGGAGAATTTTCGTGTGAAAATGAGGTCACTTTTTTGGTTTAAAAACAAAATCAAACGTAAAAGGAAATATTGTGATTCCAAAAAATTAGAGTATTAGGGACATAATAAGGTACGTTTGCACCAAATTTTGTGAAAAAAAAAATTTTGTTTGTGGGAGATAAAAATTAAAAACGAAAAGACCTTTTTTTCGGTTTGTTCTATTTTCACCGCAAATTATAGGTTATGTGAAAAAATGGTCGGTATAAAGGTTATAGACCTTTTTATTACCTACAACTTTTGCTTTAAACTTTTTCGATGGAAGCTCTAGTTTCGTTGAAAATCATGAAAAATCATTTTCTACCCCTAAAAGCTCACCCCATTTTACCTCCGTAACTCGGATCACATTTAATTTATGGTTCCCATCATTTGCGCAATATTTTCTTATTTATTTAATAGCTTTCATCCTGTTACTAATTTTTTTCTAACAGAAAGCTATTTTGACTGGTGTAATCATCTTTCATATTTTTTCATCTACACCAAATATGTTGTTGGTTTGCAATTGTATGTAATACATGTTTCTAACACTAAGTGAAGATAGTTAATAACATCGATTATATAGATTTAAAGCTCAAAATTAGGAAACGGAATTCGAACAAATACTATACAAAGAAGCATAGCTTATGTATAATCAAACACTGATAGCAATAATGATGAACAAACTTATTAAAAATGGTGGAACTTAGCCGACAACACATTTGCAATAGTGATTTGCAAACGATAACAATGCATTAATACAATTAATGAACAATTAATGAATTTTATATAACGTCCCACCCGCAGAAACATATGTAAAATTAAAAATTTTGGATCTATAAGTGTGACAACCCTACATACTTCAGTACCTGCTATTGGCAAATCAGCTAACGTGAGATATCGTATACTACTGGCAATGGCAGTAAAATATTACTGATATAAGGGGATAAGTGATATCTTAGGGTTCTGGTGGATGAACTTTTTTCAATCAACGATAGCACCCTTAGTCTTAGTTATGAAAAATTCGTTGACGATGACACGCTATTTTTTTAAATAAAATATGTTGAGTAGTAGGAATTACAATGTGTATCACAACAACACATAAGGACGTTTTAAGAACAAGGTCCCACAACAACATGCTTTCTAAGGTGTTGGTGGCAATTTTTTTTATATTTTTTTTAAAGAATGATTTTTTTTGCCTTGCTCGAAGAAATGAGCTTCCATATAACTATTATATATGCTGGGGGAAAACAATGCGTTACATGATCTTGGTATATGCTTCTAGCAATAGGATAATTAGTAGCCCAATTTTAGCTTTGTTCCTGCAAATTTGAAAAAAAAAATATTCTATTTTTATTTCCTCCATCCTCCTTATCATGAAATATTGCCTTATGTAGTACATTATTATGTGAAAGGATTTATTATTTAGTTTTCCATTCTCTAAAAAGAATATAATAAACAAAAAAAAGAAATTTGTGTCCATCAACGTCTTAAAAAACATGATGTTGTGGAACCTAAGTCTGAAAAGGTTTTTATGTGTTATTGTGACAGCGTTCATCAACACGTTAGAACGTCAGTTGTTGTGGGACCTAGGTCTAGACTTAGGCCTTAAGGTATTTATGTGTCAAATATTTTGACATTGCACAATTTTTTTTGAAATTTTCGGTGAAAAAGATTATGAACAATGTCATTGAAGCTACAATTTTAAGCAAATTGGAAGATGTACTATTGCCATGCGTTCCAATGATCCCAAGAGATATGGCATTTGAATTGAAACGTTTAGTTTACAGTGCAACTCGCTTTTGCAATGAACATCAACAAAGCACAATGACAGTTACTGCGAGTATGTGGACTAGATTTGGAGAATCCGTACTATACACATGGACAACTGTATGTGGTTGACGTGTTAGAAGAACCTGTTAGAAGAAGAAGAACGCGTTAGAAAAACAAAAAATATAGTGTACCCACAGTGTACCCACAAGTACTCGAATAAATAATTAGAATTAAAACGACATTTTGAAATTTTTTCCATATTAAAATAAGTTGCAATAAAAATGAAACAATGTAAATTGAACGTTAGCCGTATTTTATTTGCCAAATAACCCTAACAAATTCATGTATCCAAATCCAAATCTGACAAAATAGTTGGTTTTGAAAAGTCAGAATTATATTTTAGTTTGCGTACTCGGCACGTAATTCGCTATCCATCAATTGTTATTTCTAAAAGTTGTCAGAATTACAAAATTTTGAAGTTTTGACAATTTGACTTTTGTATTTATTAATAAAAATGAAATATATAATAAGTATAAGTAATGTAAGTATATATAACACGCAGAACTATCAAATTATAACAATAATAAAAAATTAAATAAATAAGTTTGCTGATTTTCATATTTTTTATTTACTCTCCGAACAAGTACTACCAACCTCCAGAAATCACTTGATATCCAAATCGAATTCTATGGTTGTTTTTATTTGAAAATTGCGTTTTGACAGTTCAATGAGAATTCGGATTTGGCAATAAATAATGTTAAATAAACAAAACTTTTACACTATTTGGTGTAAAAACTAAAATTTTGAGAGATTTTGTGAGTGATTAAGATTAAAGTAGTTATTGCAATTCACTTGAATTTTGCAATTTAAAAGAATTTTTTATATACTCTCAGAATAACTTCTTTAGAACAGTTTTTGTGTGTTTTGTGTCGGGAATAAATACAATGCATGAGCATTGTAAACATTTGTGAACCTATTTTTGTTCTGTATAATGTTCTATATAGAGATGACACACCTATTGTAACAAGTCATTTAAATTTTTTTATTACTTCGGTCTGAAAGACCAAAGAATTACGTTCTCGAGCCAAAAGTGAAATTCTTACCCCCACTTTTTTTTGGCATTTCTCAACGTTTTAGGACCTACTAATTCTAAAAAAGCAAAAAAAAATGTATGACTGTCTGCCGGCCGGCCAGCCGTTCGTCACAACCGACGAAATCTAGAAAACCGCTGGAGGGATTTCAAAAACTTTTGTTTCTAAAAATAGGTATATTAAATGGCAAGAGCCGAAAGGACGATGTGTTCGATTGCTGTCCTGGAAGTGTGTCAAAAAATCGTCAAGTTTGTCAAAACAAGGAAATTTGCATATTTTGACTTAAAAAACGTTCATTTTAAGAGATTACGAGCAGGAATATTGAATTTGGAGAAATTTTTGTGGTCGGGATTGGTATGTGAGACCAAATTCTGGATTATTACGTTATAAGTTTGTCCAAAAATTGTTGTCAAGTGTGTCAAAAGAATAATTTTAATTTTTTTACCAAATTTTTGAAATTCCCAAATTTTGGGAAAAAATGAAATTATTTATTTGTATGGCATGAAATGTGATCGAGCATGAAATTGGATTTGAAAATTTTTTTATAATTTTTGAAATATTTTTGGAATTTTGAAGAAAATTTGTATTTTTAGTTTTGTTATAATTCTTGCGATATTTTAAGAATTTTGGACAAAGACTTTTTTTTTTTTTCGAATTTTTTATTTGGAAATAGTTTCAATTTTTGATTTTATAATATTTTTTGAGTTTTGAAAAAAATTTGTATATTTGATTATGTTATAATTTTTGAAATTTTTTTGAATTTTAAAATAAGTTTGTATCTTTGATTTTGTTATAATTTTTGCAATATTTTAAGAATTTTGAAAAAGTTTCAATTATTGATTTTATTATAATTTTTGCAATATTTTTAGAATTTTTTGAAAAAGTTTGAATTTTTTGAAATAAAAAATTTTGCAATAATTTTAAAATTTTGAAAAAAATTTCAATTTTTGATACTGTAAGAGTTTGCGAAATATTTTTAGAATTTTGAAAAAGTTTAAATGTTTGATTTTATTGTAATTTTTGAAAGTTTGAAAAAAGTTTGTGCATTTGATTTTGTTTTGGTTTTTGGAATATTTTAAGAATTTTAAAAAAAAGTTTGAATTTTAGAATTATGAGTTTTTGCAATATTTTTAAAATTTTGAAAAAAATTAAATTTTTGATTTTATTATAATTTTTGGAATTTTGAAAAAAGTTTGTATTTTTGATTTAGTTATAATTTTTGCAATATTTTTAGAATTTTGAAAAAAGTTTTAATCTATGATTTTGTAAAAATTTTTGGAATATTTTTAGAATTTTGATAAATAGTTTCAATTTTTGATTTTATTATAAAATTTAGAATATTTTTGGAATTTTGAAAGAAATATGATACTCAGTTTTAAGGAGAACAAAGAATAGAAAACAAGGGCATACATAATGGATACAATTTTTAAGGAAAATTATGATTGAAAAAATGTTTGAAACTAGGATCATTCAAAGTGGAACAAGTAATGAATATAGTATGGAAGCTGATGTAATAGACATTGCTTTTGATTTATTAAATTTAAATTCATATGAATTTATATTATCTTGTTTGGACGAAAATTGCTCTGGTATAATACAAAACTACAAAAGGAATAAAAATAATAGTTCTTCGTAAAGAAACAGAAAAATTAGAATGTCTTCAGCAGCTAATTTTAACAACTGTACAAGAATATGAGAAAAGATAAGAACCTTGCCACGCTTGTAGCAGGCACGCAAACGTAGAAGATGATTTTCAAGATTTTATTTGGTTAAATGTATATAAAATAGGAACAATTATAATACAAAATGAAACCTATAAAAAATTAAAACAAAAAGGTATGTTATCTGCGGGACAATCTGAATTTACGGAATTGCGTTTGCAAGATATATCAACAACGATGCAATTAAAAGGAAAAATCTATTATTTCAATTATTTAGTTCATTTTGATGAACATCATTGCATTTGTTATTTTTTTAGTAAAGAGAAATTTAGTATAATTAATGGGACAAAAACAATAAATTATAATAATTAATGATGTTCCCAACAGAAATAGAGCAACGTTTGTTGATGACTCTATTGAAATTAAACCAAAACTAATGCTTTATTCGATTTATAAAACGCAATGTGTTTACAAACAAAACAATTCAACTAGATGATGAAAGCCAAGATGAAACCCAAAGATGAATTGGCAAGATGTCCGCTAGAAATAGGTAGATTTCGAGATCAGATAGTTTTGTGTACAAGTAGAATCTGATGTATCAGATTAGTTTAAACAAAACAAACTAATTACAAACAGATATCGAACAAATTTTAAAAAGGAGATTAGCTACATATAAACAAAACTACATCTATCCAATTTTGCAACAAAAAAATATCAAAACTACCACAGAACAAATGTGTGACAATTTATGACAGTATATGAAAAACACACGGCAAACCTACTCTATATCATATGTCGTGCAATTACGGCACAATATCGAAATAGTTTATTTCTAAGAAAACAAATTAATTTCTTCTATTCAAATCTTTTTATTATTTTTCATTGACTGTTATAAGGTTTTTGCAAATTGTTGTTGTTGGGGTTTGTTGCAAACTTTTAGGTAGATTTCATATAAAAATCTACCTATTGCAATGGGCTTCATCTCGGAATTTCGGAAAAATTTTTGTGCCAAACGACTATATATGATAAGCGGAGACAAAAAAACAAAAAAAAAAAATTTATATATATATATATATATATATATATATATATATATATATATATATATATATATATACATATATATATATATATATATATATATATATATATATATATATATATATATATATATATATATATATATATATATATATATATATATATATATATATATATATATATATATATATATATAAACGATATGAGATATAACGAAAACGACCGGCACTCTCACGGTCGCATTTGTTGAGGTAGATCAAAAAAATTTTCTGTACTTGTGTGTTTTAATAATATCTTGGACAAGTTCGTGAATCAGCAAAATCCGACACGTGGTTAAGAAACTAGAGGCTTTTTTCTGAAAAAAATTGATTTTTTAAAACCGTTGTTTGGATACTAATATTTCAAAAAATTTAAAAAATTTTGGAAGAATCTTTGGAATCTTTTTTATCAATTTGTTTTAAATCTAGACCTCTGCAGTTAGAGGTTCCTGAGTGAGCGGCTCCAACAAAATAGGTTGCAACAAAAAATTTTTTTTTGAAACAACTGGCACTCTCACGGTCGCATTTATAAGGCCAGATCAAAAAACCTTTTCTAAAAATGTGCGTTTTGTTAATATCTTGGACAAGTTCGTAAATCAGCCCAATCCAACACATGGTTAAGAAACTAGAGGCTTTATACTAGAAAAAAACTCTGTTTTTTAGATCCGTTATAACGGCCGTTTGGATTCTAATACTTTTAAAAACTTCATAAATTTAGAATCTTTGAAACCTTTTTAATCAGTTTCTTTCAAAAAAAAGACCTCTGCAGTTGGAGGTTTCTGAGTGAACGGCTCCAACAAAAAAGCTTGTAAAACACAAAATGCGTTTGAATCAACCGGCGCTCTCACGGTTGCATTTGTGGAGCCAGATCAAAAAACCTTTCTTAAAAATGTGTGTTTTAATAATATCTTGGACGAGTTCGTAAATCAGAAAAATCTGACACATGGTTAAGGAACTATAGGCTTTATACTAGAAAAAAAGTGGTTTTTTTAATCCGTTATAACGGCCGTTTGGATACTAATATTTTTAAAATCTTCATAAATTTAGAATCTGTGGAAACATTTTAATCCGTTTCTTATAAATATAAATCTCTGCAGTTAGAGGTTTTTGACTTGTTGGCTTCAACAAAAAAGTTTGCAACAATCCCCAACTACAATTTCCAAAAACCTTATAACAGTCAATGTCAACCTTATAACAGTCAAAAAATAAAAGATTTGAATAGAAGAACTTAATTTTTTTTTCTTAGAAATAAACTATTTTGATATTTTGCAGTAATTGCACGACATATGATATAGAGTAGGTTTGTGTCATAAATTATCACACACATGTTCTGTGGTAGATTTGATATTTGTTTGTTGCAAAATTGGATACATATAATTTTGCTTGTAGGTAGCTAATTTTCATTTTAAAATTTGTTCGATATCTGTTTGAAATTAGTTTGTTTTGTTTAAACTAATCTGATACATCAGATTCTACTGGCACACAAAACTGTCTGATCTCGAAATCTACCTATTTCTAGCGGATATACGTGCCGCTTGGACTTTTTTTGTTGAAGCCGACAAGTCAAAAACCTTTAACTGCAGAGGTTTATGTTTATAAGAAACGGATTAAAATGTTTCCACAGATTCTAAACTTATGAAGTTTTTTAAAATATTAGTATCCAAACGGCCGTTATAACGGATTTAAAAAACCAATTTTTTTCATATATAGTCGTTTGAGACCATAATTTTTCCGAAATTCCGAGACGAGGCACATTGCAAAAGGGAGATTTTTATATGAAATCTACATAAAAAACATAAAAAACCTAAGAGTTCTTATCCTTAATCGTGTAATTGGAGTAAACTCTAACTCATTAAACCATTATAAAACACAAAATTAAAGCTACGCTAATAAATGTTAACATGCAAAATCTTTTTTTTATAAGATTAAACATAAGTTTATAGTAAATTAAAGTAAAACAAGTTTGTAAATGTATGGCATTAACCAATACCTTTGCAATTATGTTATTTCTTAAAAACATTTAGAGTGCAAACATTTTCATTAATGCCTAATAGATTGTTGATCGACGAACTATGTTTGGTTCAATAACTGAACGATTGGTTGTCGTTCACTGAGTTGTTAATCTTATCTCGGTTGTTGATGACCGACATATCAATGCTTCATACTCTGAAGCTCAAACAAAACCTTTTCAAACACATCTATAAACTAAACACCACTGTAGCTGGGTTTTAAATTGCGAACTGTGAATGTTGAACTGGAAAGATGAATGGTAAATTGTGAATCAATTGCTTTCATACCGCCATTTCTAGCTAGAATGATAAACTAATGGATAAATAGAAAAACTAAAACTGTAAACAAATAATAACATAAATATCAATCTAAAACTGATAGTCGGTAGTGGAACTTGCTGATCGCTGAAATGATTAGTTATTAATAAAAATCTATTGGATAAAAAACGAATATACCGATGTTTCAGTATTTCATATAGAATGCCCTAGCAACAAGGCAACATTTAACAATTTAAATTAAATATTCAATTTTATTCCTCGGTTTTGTTAAATAATATTATTTTTAATTAACGAATGTAATTTAAATCATACAATCCAATTAACATAAACAAAAAAGTAAAATTTACCCTTAGTTAGAACCACTTAAAAGGAAACAGCGCAACAATTCCACGAACATCAATCAGAGTAAAAAGACAACAGACAAATCTAAATTATCCTCATTTTATTCGAAAAACATGGCAAAATAACAACATTAAAAAACGGTCTCGCAAAAAAAATCGGGCTGGTTTTGTTTTTTAAATCTGTTTTCAAATATTTACGCTTTTGTTTTGATTGTACATAACATTATTTTGACTATGTACATAAAAAGTTAATACTCTTGTTTATTTTTTTTTTCACTTTCATATTTTAGGTATTTTGGTACACTTAACTTATGTAATACGATTTTTGGTGTCGTTTAAAATTTCACGTACTGCTAGCAATTATATTTGTATTGTGATTTCAAATTTTATATTGCATGGGGTTTGAAATTTTTATAAGAGCTTTTATGTTTGCTTTTATTGCAGAAACAACTCAAAACAATTGTTACATGTTACATTGTTACAATTGTTACGCTGGAAGAATAAAGAATTATAAATGCGATTGTATTGATCAAGACTAAGGTGTGTTAACAGATAAGTAGTTGTTTCCAGTTTTCTATTCCGAATTCGGATATAATACTATTTTATTCATAATAATAGCATGTATTATTATATTGTTTTCTTAACCTATTGAACAATGAATTTAATCTATTGAATTATGAAAATTTTCCTATTAAATTTCAATTTTGACTGATGATAAAAATTCAAACATGTTTAAATTTTCATCAGTCATAAAATTTGATTGTCACTTATTCTCAGTCATACACAATCAGCCATGAATGTTAATCCGGTCGATTGTCATCCAAAACTGATCGGGTACATACGAACTAAATGGTACATCTTCGGACACAATTTTACGAGGAATCCCGTGATTCGAAAAAACTGTTGTTAATTTTCCGATTCATTATGATGCACGTTTTGAATTATTTGGCATTATATCAAGATAACTTGAATAATAATCTGACATTATTAAATACTCTTTACCTCCAAACTCTTCAATGTCTAATGCAATAATTTCAAAAGGCAGCTCTGGCACTTCGTGCGAAATCAGTGGTTGCTTGACATTCCTATTCCTGTATTTTTGACAAATATTACACCCTAAAATTTTATTTTCTATATATTCAGACAACCCTGGCCAGTACACTAAACTATACGTGTTCGATATCTTGTTTTATCGATACCTAAATGATATTGGTGTAATAAATTCAATATATCACCTCTTAATGATTTTTGAACAATAATATGATCATTCATAAAGTGTAAATCATCATCAATCATAATATCATCTTTAAATCGATAATAACATTTCAATTCATCACTTAAACTTTTCTTACTAGGTCATCCATTAAATATCATTCTCTTTATTAAACTTGGATCATTTTCAGTTTCCCTTTGGAATTCAATTTTATTTTGAGAGCTCACATTAATTGAATGAACCCAGTCATTCAATCGTTCAATTTCGGATTTACAAAAATCTTTTTCAAAATATCTTGACAACAAACCAGCCACATATAGATATTTTCCCAGAACATAAGTTAAATTTAAGGATTAATTCATTAAACGTAACTTCATCCGTTGTAAACGTGGCGATGGAATTTTATCGAAATCTTTTTGCATGATATTAATGAGGGGCTTGTGATCCGTTCTTACGTTAATTTTACGCCCATAAATATAATAATGAAACTTCTTACATGCGAAAACTATCGCCAGAAATTCTTTTCCAATTTGGGCATAACGCACTTCTGCACACTGAAAAAATAAAGTTAGATTTATTATCCAACGCAGATCAACTTATCCCTGTCTCGAAATTGGGTTTGGAATAAAATTGAAGCAAAAATTCGTGCTACGCAATGCTTATGCAATGAATATAAACTTTTACCAGTCACTGATATAAAATATCCTCCAGTGAATATTTCTCAAAATGTATATGGTCAATTTAGAGCTATTAAAGTAAAAACCTTCGTTTGACTGAAATTTAATTTTTCATTAATTTTCTTAATTTACAATATATTTAATAATAAAATTTCAGATTATACGTTTCAATAATAATTCAGTAATAGTAATTTTTAGTAATTCATAATGTAGTATGCCATGTTATTTAAAATTATACTTTAAAATAAGGATAGCACTAATATGAAATAATAGAAATAAAGATTTCACGTTAACTTCAAAATATAACTATTGTCATAATTACATAGTTTTTAAATAAAAACTATTAAAATATAAATTCAGAAATTCCTTTGTTGTTATTAAATTTGTTTTTTAGAATGTCAAAAATTTTGATTTTCAGATTGCAAAAATACAGTTTAATTAAATAAAGGTATTGGTTTGTATAAACTGATTTAATAAATCTTTCATAGATACATATAAATTTTTCTTAATAGTTTTTGATTTTATAGATTAAATTTATTATACTAATTTTAATCCAAGAAGGCTAGAAAAATCATCAATTTAAAGCAAACAAATGGAGGGGCTGAAATCTGACAGCTCTGAGATATCAAGACTTCGGTCTGGGTTAAGGATTTTGATATAGTTTTCGGCAAAAAACTTTTATGAGGACATGGTTTTTAGTTTTGGGCAGCGATGTATATCAAACATAACTCTTTGTTAAAGTACATGTATTTTTTATCTCTGTTTAGAAATGTATTACAAAACTAACACGAAACATTAATACGTTGTCGGAAAGTTATAACATATCATATATTGAGTATTGACATGATATAGTGAAAAGATTAAACAACCAGCAAATTCAAAAGTTTCCATGTTCAATTATATTTACGTAAACAAACAGCTAAATTTTTTTTTCCAAAAACTTATCTAAAAAATAAATGAAATAATAAATAATTTTCTTGACACACTTGACAACATATTTTGGACAAACTTATAATGCCACATAATTCTCAATATAATAATAATAATAAAATTTATATCAAACAAATGAATTTTATTTTTGTCCAAAAAATTGGGTAAAAAAATAAATAAAAATCTTTCTTTTGACACACTTGACAATATTTCTTTGACAAACTTCTAATGCAATGATCTAGATTTTGGTCGCACATACCAATCCCGACCATCAAGATTTCTCCAAATTTAATGTTCCCACTCGAATCACTTAAAATGAGCGTTTTTTAAGCAAAAAATATGAAAATTTCCTTGTTTTGACACACTTGACGATTTTTTGACACACTTCCGGTGCAGTTATCGAACACATCGTCCTTTCGGCTCTTCCCATTGAGTAAACATATTTTTAGAAAAAATTTTTTTTGAAATTCGTCCAGCGGGTTTCTAGATTTCGTAGGTTGTTACGGCTGGCCGGCCGGACGGCCTACAGACAGACATACATTTTTTTTTTGCTTTTTTAGAATCAGTAGGTCCTAAAACGTCGAGAAATGCCAAAAAAATGGGGATAAGAATTTCACTTTTAGGTCATGAATGTAATACTTAGGTCTTTCAGACCGAAGTAATACGAATTTTATCCATTTATTTGATTCATACAGTAATAGTGTTGAATTGTCGAACATTTCTGGGACAATTAGAGAAAATAGTAGATGAATCAAATACAAAAGTTGTATGAATTAATTACTGTGGAATAAAAAAACCACAAAAATAATAACAAAATCATCTATTTAAAATTATTTAAATTCATGTATAATGTGCTGGTAAATCATATAATGAAATGTAGATGTTTCATATACATGGAGTATTTGGCTGAAAATCATATACACAATTTATATGAATTAACCACGATTTTATTTAAGATATTTATTTCGATTTTTCAGTGCATCACGTAAACTACGAGAAGCAAAGCACACTTTGCACTTCGCTTTCTATTTTGCATTAGACAACAGCCTAAACCGTGCTTAGATGCATCCGTTTCTAATGGTGATGTCTTTTAAAACATCAAAAGTTTTCAATGATGAGGAACTGGTAATCAATTCTTTAATTTTATCAAGACACTCTCAAATTTTGCGAATTTTGTGATACCACGATTTATTTATCACCATTTCCAAGTAATTATTTGACAATGAATTTATTTGTAAATTTTTTGCCTTAGTTTAATTTTAATTTAATTCAATAAAATTCTCTAAAATGTAATGACATCATTCAATTTTACCAATAACATTTGAATTATACTAATAACAAATAGTTATACGTCTGGCCTACTGGGATATTAAAAATTATAAGTTGTAATTTCCCAAGGGCGGTGATAATTCGAAATAATTTTTTGCCAAAAATTTCGAAAGCAAGTATATTGATAAAAGCACGACGCCGTAGACCGAGGGCTATTATCAATACCACTTGCTTGAGGAATTTTTCAAAAAATTATGAGAATTTATCAACGAACGAGGGGAATTCGTTTAGAAAATTTTTTGCCATTTTTTATTCGTTTATTTATATTTTATGAATTATACGTTGGCCTACTGTGATATCAGTTAATTATTTCAAAATTAGATTTAAAATTTTTTGCCTCAGTTTTATTTTAATTTAAACCAATGAAATTCTCTAAAATGTAATGACATCATTCAATTTCACCAATAACATTTGAATTATACTAATAACAAATATTTTTACGTCTGGGCTACTGGGATATTAAAAATTATCAGTCTAATTTTGAAATAATTAACTGATATCACAGTAGGCCAACGTATAATTCATAAAAAATATATAAAGAAATGAAAAATGGCAAAAAATTTTCTAAACGAATTCCCCTCGTTCGTTGATAAATTTTCATAAGTTTTTGAAAAATTCCTCAAGCAAGTGGTATTGATAATAGCCCTCGGCCTACGGCGTCGTGCTTTTATCAATATACTTGCTTTCGAAATTTTCGGCAAAAAATTATTTCGAATTATCACCGCCCTTGGGAAATTACAACTGAAAATTATAATCATCATTTTGAAATTTTTTCTCCTTAATTTTTTTCACACTGCATTTCACCGCGAAATGGTTCAATTTTCCATAGTTATTACATCTTTTGCCAAAAACGGGACATTGTTTAAGAGCGTGTAGATATGCACAAAATCTACAATCAGAAATTTTTTTATTATAGTCTCTATTTTTATCATTATAGTTATTTTGCGATCTATTTTGTTCATTATTATTTGTTTTTGTTATTAAACTTTTTACATTTTATTCATTATTAAATTGTCTATGTTGCATGTACTTTGTTTTTTGTTTAATTATATTTACACGTACTTTACCGTTTTCCCAGTACTCACCAATCACCATCCTCTACATTTTTTTCTATTTACCGTTTCAATACTGTTTATGATGCTTGAACAACCTGCTGGCTACTTGCTTGACTCTTAGATACCTCCGATGACCTTGCCATATTAACCGCATTATCAAATCCGCATTATCAGCCTCCAACAATGTCTTATGTAAATTTTTATCCCAAACACCAAGAACAATCTGGTCACGTAACATTCTTGCCTCATTCTCAAATCCATACGTACGTACTTGTCCATCAAAAAATTGTCAAACGGTTCATCTCTGCTTTGCTGCCGATTATGAAACTTAAATGTTTCATACACATCGTTTGTTTTTGGATTACAAGACGATTCAAATGCTTTAACAACTTATTCATACTTATCTTTAAAATCTGCTGGTAAATTGAATGTGTTGAATACCTCAACAGCATGTGACCCAATTGTATTTAAAAATTCGCCACCTTAACAGCTTATGGTTTTTTGGAAATTTCGATTACTGTACCAAAAATTTGGAAATTTTGCCAAAAAACCCTCCAATTCTCAGATATATTACCATCCAGTAAGAACTCATCAACCTTTTTTTACATAATCCATCACTACAGCTTTTTCAATATAAACTTTCTTCGGTGTTTTTCCAAGTGGTTTTTTCACAAACCATTTTAAAACTAATTTTTTCTATTTTGCGTCTAAAATAAAGTCATTTCGATACCCAACTGCGTATCGAAATGGCCTTCATTACGATACGCAAAGTTTGGTTTTTCAAGATTGGTCACATTGGTCATACAAACGTCAGTGAAAATTAAAAAGAATAATTATGTAAATAAAATTAATAAGAATGTCTAAATAAGCGTTAAATATTTTAATTAACTATAACTATAAAATAATTCGTAATATAACAAAATTTCAAATTGACTATTTTTTAATAAAATACACATTTTTTAAAATTTCATGAGAAAAAATGCAAAATAGAAAAAATAGTATAAAAAACAGAGTGCTTAAGACCGCACGGCAGAAGTGAAAACTTCATTGGCAATCGCAATCAATTGATATCGTATTAGTAGTATTTGGATCGTATTAGTAGAATAAATGAGAAACAAGTCAGAACGATAAACCGCTTACTACACACACTAACCTCACAATGTAAACCAAATAATTGTCAAAATAGCACTCATATGCCAAAAGCAGGGACTAAAGTACGCGTGGTTGTCCCACCCATAGATCAACAAGTTTAAATTTTACAAATCTTCCTGCGGAAAGCTAAGCAAATTTATTTTTATTAATGCGCATTGTTGCCGTTTGCAAATCACTATCGGCTAAGTGCCACCATTTTTAATTATTTTATTTATCATGATTGCCATCCATGTTTAATCATACATAAGCTATTCTTCTTTGTATAGAATTTATGCGATTTCCGTCTCGTAATTGTGAGCTTTAAATCAATATAATCGATTTTATCAAATTACAAGTATTAAATCTTCACTTACTTTTAGAAACATGTATTGCAATTGCAAACCGACAACACATTTAGTGAAGATGATAAAATTCCAATACATATAATTTTGATATACAAATTTAATTATTTCAGGTTATACTATCTTTCTAACGTTATTTTTAATTTCATAAAGATTATGTTCAATAAAAAAAACATTGATCAAAGCAAACTACCGTTTAAAACGATAGTTAAATAAAAAAGCAAAAATTAAGCGTACACAATAACTTCATAAATTTTCATGATGATTAATGTATTAATGCATAAAGGATAAACAGCCATACATAGTTTCAATTTTATATATATTCAACATTTATTTAGCATGATGACTCGAATGCAAATTGCAAAAGACAGTAGCAATATAACTTTAAAAAACTGCGTTATAGATCAATTTTTAAAAGTTCGTGTAAGAAATTTTTATTATTTTTATGAATTCATAAATAAAAAAAAATAATTTCAATGGTATTTAATAAAAATTAAAAAAAAAAAACAAAAAAAAATGTACTACACCAGGGATTGAAACTCAGAACCTACTGCACATCAGTCGAGCACGATATCCACAACGCAATTTGAAACGTTAAGAAATGATAGATAGATTATTATTTATTATTATTTTTAGCATTTCACTTTAAAGCATGACGGATCAGACTAACTTACTACCTACGGAAAAATCTGTGTGTGGTGCGCCTAAAGAAGTTTTCACTTCAAAAACTCGTTTCATAAGACGTTTTATCGCACTTATCCTTTAGAAAACTCCCCGCTGCCTGGGTCGTTTTCTAAACAGATTGCGTGTGATAAAATCGTCGATTATGAAACTAGTTTCTTAACATACTATAATATATTTAAATAGTTATTACGGCTTAAAAGAAGACAAATTATCACAATTGGCTTATAACTACGGTAAAATTATATTTACACACACGTTTGTGATATATAAAAACAACAATTTCAACTTTTAATATTTTTATTTATTTTTTCTACTGCAAAGAAACTCGATCGATCCGATATTGATTCGTCGATTTTGAGATAGATATTGGGGCCTATTCAGTAAAATCTTCTATCGAAAATGTCTGCTGTTCTTTTATTTTTTGTATGAAATTTTATTTTCCCGTTATAAAATTTCATACAAAAAATAAAAGAATAACATAAACTTTCGATAGAAGATTTTACTGAATAGGCCCCATTTTTTGAGACAGTTTTTGTAATTAATTTCAAAAATATTGCGACATATATTTATTTAGGGTTTTAAAATATTTACGCGTTAGTCCGTTATGGTTTAACTTACTAAGGGCCGGTTGTACAATAGCAGTTTAGCTAAAGCTTAGTAGAACCCGATAGGAGCTTAGGTTAGGTTACGAGCAAGGTTAGTTTCTTGAACCGCACTTGAACCAACAAAATTGAGCGCTCAACTTGAACCCTGGCTTAAGCTCATTAGACGAGGAAATAAAGCACTAAACCTAAGCAAATTGGCAGAGTAGGATGGATCGAGATGCGGTTTTTTGCATTCGATTCTGGAAGCCGTCAGGAAAGTTTGTGAACATAGCCACTTTTCGGCAAAAAACCTATGGAGTACCTAGGGGCCAATGCGGGTTATATACACCTCATTTCCTTGAACTTTCCATAAATTCAGCTCGAAATTGATCGAAGCTCGTTACTTGGGGGTTTTTGGGGTCGCTGAACACGAATATGATGTCGGCGATGACCCTCGGAGTACCTAGGGCCCAGGGCGAGTATGTCTAACTCATCTCATGGAACTTTACATTAATTATGCTAGACATTGATCGAAGCTCGTTACTGGGGAGGTTTTAGGGCTGCTGAACACGAATATGATGTCTGCAATAACCTTCGGGGTACCTAGGCGCCAGAGCGGGTTATATACACCTCATCTCCTGGAACTTTCCATAAATATAGCTCGAAATTGATCGAAGCTCGTTACTCGGTCGTTTTTGGGGTCGCTGAACACGAATGTGATGTCAGCGATAACCCTCGGAGTACCTATGGCCCAAGGCGGGTATGTCTAACTCATCTTCTGGAACTTTCCATAAATTCAGCTCAAAATTGATCGAAGCTCGTTATTTAGGGGTTTTTGGAGTCGCTGAACACGAATATGACGTCGGCGATGACCCGTGGGGTACCTAGGGCCCAGGGCGGGTATGTCTCACTCATCTCCTGGAACTTTCCAAAAATTCAGATCGAAATTGATCGAAGCTCGTTACTCGGGGGTTTTTGGGGCCGCTGAACACGAATATGATGTCTGCGATGACCTTCGGAGTACCTAGGGACCAGGGCGGGTTATAGACACCTCATCTCCTGGAACTTGCCATAAATACAGCTCGAAATTGATCGACGCTCGTTACTCGGGGTTTTTGGGGTCGCGCTGAAGACGAATATGATGTCGGCGATGACCCTCGGAGTACCTAGGGTCCAGGGCGGGTATGTCTAACTCATCACCTGGAACTTTCCATTAATAAAATAAAATAATATAATAAAAAAATAAAATAATCGATTAAATAAAATAATCGAGTTTTAATTATGGAAATTTTCAGGATATGAGTTAAATATACCCGCCCTGCAACCCAGGTAATCCGAGGGTCATCGCCGACATGATATTCGTGTTCCGTGACCCAAAAACCGCCGATTAACGAGCTTCGATCAATTTCGAGCTGTATTTATGAAAAGTTCCAGGAGATGAGGTGTATATAGCCCGCCCTGGCCCCTAGATACTCCGACGGTCATCGCAGACATCATATTCGTGTTTAGCGGCCCCAAACCCCTCCAGTAACGAGCTTCGATAAAGTTCGAGCTAAATTTATGGAAAGTTCCAGGAGATGGGTTAGACATACCCGCCCTGGACCCTAGGTACTCCGAGGGTCATTGCCGACATCATATTCGTGTCATATTCGACCCCCAAAAACCCTCAAGTAACGAGCTTCGATCAATTTCGAGTTGAACTAATGGAAAGTTCCAGGAGATGAGTTAGACATACCCGCCCTGGGCCCTAGGTACTCCGAGGGTCATCGACAACATCATATTTGTGTTCAGCGACCCCAAAACCCACCGAGTAACGAGCTTCGATCAATTTCGAGCTGTATTTATGAAAAGTTCCAGGAGATGAGGTGTATATAACTCGCCCTGGCCCCTAGGTACTCCGAAGGTCATCGCAGACATCATATTCGTGTTCGGCGGCCCCAAAAACCCCCAGTAACGAGCTTCGATCAATTTCTAGCTGAATTAGTGTAAAGGGTCCAGGAGATGAGTTAGACATACCCGCCCTTGGCCCTAGGAACTCCGAGGGTCATCGCCGACATCATATTCGTGTTCAACGACCCCAAAAACCCCCAAGTAACGAGCTTCGATCAATTTCGAGCTGAATTAATGGAAAGTTCAAGGAGATGAGGTGTCTATTACCCGCCCTGGACCCTAGGTACTTCAGAAGATTTTTGCCGAAAAGTGGCTATGTTCACAAACTTTCCTGACGGCTTCCTGAATCGAATGCAAAAAACCGCATATCGATCCATCTTACTCTGCCAATTTGCTTAGGTTTGGCCTATTTTTGTGCTTTATTTCCTCGCCTACATACTCACGACTAAACCGCAATTGTTCAACGCGTAACTGAACAGAATATCAGGTTTAGCATAATTATCGATGTTTTTTTCATATCGATATTTTCGATATTTTTTTAATATCGCCCACTAATCTTAACATAGATGCATCAAACTTTTGACGTAGCATCTTTGATAGATAAATAATTTTCTGTTGAAAAAATGGTAAAAGAAATTGTTTATCTATCAAAATACTAAGTTAAAAATCTAATGTTTTCATCTGTGTTAAGAGTTAAGACAAAACCCCCTATATAGAAGCCTGATTCATTTTTTAGCACAGTAAAAATCGTGAACTTGTAGCGCCATTTTGAAATTAAAACTCAATATAAAAAAAATCAAACAATCGGCATAACGCCATCTGGAAAAATAAAACTCCATATAAAAAAATTCAATTTATTATTTGATTATCAATTTTTTGATATTATCAATTTTTAATTAAACAAATAATTTTAAATTTAATAAAAACAAAAATTATAGTGTTCATTTTAGAATTTTTTTTTGTAATATTAAGACGTAGACTGTATGCATTCTAAAGATGCTGTGACATATCTCCCATGAATTGTCTTATCTGTAGCGCTGCGATGTAAGCCGGAACAAAAAATATCTTTATACAAATGCAATATATAATTTCTTTCTGATAGATTATTTTTACTTTATATTTATAGTTTTACTGTGTCATTCTTTAAATTTTAAATTCATTATTTATAATTTAAGGCTATTTTTCATTTAAAACAAAAACGTGCAATATGTCCTCGATTATAAAGATTGAGCAAAATTTCAACGCGGGAAATAATTTAAAGCAAATCGAAAAATGTGTGTCAAAAACCAAACTTTTGGTCGAAAATTTTGGTTGAAATATTGACCTATATATATGAAAGTATAGGTTTTATGTACATTAAACTGGTTAAGAAATTTTAATTTACTAGTATTAAATTTTGGATGGATATTCAATTTATTAAAAATGTTTGTAAGCAATTCATTCAATGCTAACATAGTTAAGAGTATGAAAAACAGTCAAATAGGTCAGTAACAGTAAAATATAGAAAAAACAGATTTTTTTTCAGATATATTTCAAACCATACCTTTGAATTGAAAAAATTCAAATTAATTGCTTATTTACTTGAGTTTAATTGCTCACAAAAAGCGCGAGTAAAATATGTATGTTCGTAGAGTAAAATTAATACTAACAATTACACTAGAATTGCAAATTGAATAACAACAGAAATTTTTAAGCTTAAGTAGGTAAATAATGATTGAACTTATACTTCAAAATATCATCGCCGTAGTGGTGGTTAGGGTATATTCCAAAGGATTCGAATCATGGCACTAATAATGTAAATAGGTTCGAATTCCAACCGAAATACGAATAAGAAAAAATCAGTTCTTCTGTAAGAAAAAGCCAAAATATACTTTTGAAATGAAAAATTCAAATTATTTCCTTAGTTACTTGAGTTTGATTGCTAAGAAAATATTTTTTCGGCAAACGGCTGTAAAATTTAACTTTACTGCCGCTGGGGAGTAGCTAATGTCTTACTTATTAGCCGGCGGCTGCAAAATGAACGCCAATTTTATTTTATCTGCCGGCGGCTGTAAAGTAACTCATATTTTTACGGCGGCTGTAAAGTAATTTTCATATATTTACGATGGCAGTAAAGTAATTTTTATATTTTTACGGCGGTAGTAAAGTAAAATAACATGATGTTATTAATTTGTTCAAAACAGAATGCATTTCAGTTCATTTCAATGAAATAAAATCAATAAAATATTATTTCAGAAAATTTATTACCTAAAACATATTTATAAAAGATTTGATGCATTAATTTCATATTTTTAAACAAATTTAAACGTTTGCCGAAAAAATAGTGTATTGAATTCGGAGCTAAAGTGACTTTTTGTGTTTCGTCTATAATTGTCCCTACGGTCGGCCGCCAAACTATAGACTCAACACAAAAAGTACAACTTTAGCTCCTAATTCAACAATATTCTATTAATAAATTCAATATTCATCCAAAATTTAAGTCTAGTGAATTAAAAATCATAATAACATTGTTTTCGTGCAAAAAATAGTATATTCCTATCAGAAGATTGGGATATACTATACACTAAGGCATGCTATCTGCATCAGTGTTATATAGCCCATAGTCATCGCCCGCGGCCGTCAAACACACCTTGTGAGAAAAACATGCACTTCTTGCCCTTGTCTACTATTATTTTCTCTACAGCAGTCCAGAAAATAAATAATTTTTCAAAATGTTTTATTATTGGCGCAAATTTTAGCCACCGAATAAATTTATTTCCATTTAGAGCTATCTGGATTTCATAGAAAAATTCAACAAGTAATGCTAACCCCGTTGGATATATGAGTTGTATACTGACTATTGACTACTGATATATCATATTTTTATTCAAAATTGACTTTACTATAGTATCAAACAATGTTCATTCTGAAAACGAGTAATTTGTAAATTTTTTAAATATCATTCTGTAAAAATATTCAACAAAAATATCTTACATGAAAATTGTAATATGAAATAAAAACATAATTTTCTAAGCATTTAATTTTCCACGTCATATAATAAATTACCTATTTTTTTTTGTTCATTTATAATTATTTTATAACAAAATTGTGGAACAAATTTTTTTTTAATTATAATTAATTATCGTGTGTTGAAGCTTTAATGAAAAAACTTTTAGCCTAGTCATTTTTTTCATTAAAAACAAAAATATTATTGAGGATAAAATTGCTTTTAATTAATAATAGATTTGTAGGCATTTTATAATTATTTTATAGAAATGGCAACAAAGCCATCCTAATTTAAAAACGATTATATATTTTGAAACAATTGCAGGAAAAATATATTAGGTTTGGTAACTTTTCTTATTTTTCACTTAATTGATTGACCTTGTTTTTCATATTAAGTTAATGTGTTAGTTTGAACAAAAAACAGATTAAGCGTGAACTAATATTTTTCATTTTTTTTTTAATAAAATGTGCTGTGAAACAAATTACAATATGTGGTTCCACAACAAAATGCGTTCTAAGGTGTGTGTTGATGGACGCAAATGTTTGTTATTTTTGGTTTTTAAATTTTTTTTAAATGATGGATAACTAAAAATTAAATCCTATCACATATAAAATATGACATAGGTAATTACTTCAAGATAGAATAGAGGAAACCAAAATAAAAGAAATAAATATGCAAGAACAAAACTAAAAGGGTATTACAAATAATCCAGCTAATGGCATATTCCTTCATCATGTGAAGTATTGTCTTTCTTATTGATAAAAGACCACACAAAGAGTTATATTAAATAGGCTTGATTCTTTAAGTAAGCGAGGATAGGGAGGGGTACACGAAACACACCAACAATTTTCTAAAGTAGTTTTTCTAAGAGAAAATGAAAAATGATTTCGAATTACAAAACTCAAGTGAATTCCAATAGCTAGTTACTTAAGCTTAAATCACTCACAAAAATCATTCCAAATTTAAATTCCCCTTATGTTGTCTATATATGAAACCAAACCTTGCATTAAATAGACCGTACGTCGCTTAGTTTCGCATTGATTGGCAATAATCAATAATGACTCTACACTCTTGAGTCGTGACTTGGGATGATGACAAAATAGAAATATTTAAATCCTATGAATTCACACATAGTAATTTCTAGAAGTTTAATACAAAAAACTCACCACATTATTTGAAAATATTATTATATTATATTCATAAAAATACATTTCAAACAAAGAAGTTGTATAACTGGTTGCTTATTGATTTTTATAATTTGTATATAACAACAATAACAAAATGGATGAGAAAATATTAACAAAATACATATAGCAACAATTGTTAATAAGCTGTGTTGTACTCTGCTTCCAAGGGAGGTAAAATTGCTCTGTTTCACCTTATATTTTAATTGATAAAATGATAATGTTAACTTCTAGGTAACTCAGAGTTTTAATTTACCATATATGTACGTATTTCGAAAGATAAACTATTATCGATAGCAGTATAAAAAGTTTATCTAATTAATAATTAATACAGGAAATTAATACAGGTGTCCCTCACCTGTATTAATTTCATCAATTCACTTAATTTTTTGGTCGCAAGTGCACTTGAACTTTGAAGATATAAATTTAATCGATTAGTTTTAAATAGGTGAAACGAAATACACAAAATACATCAAACATTTTCTAAAGGAGTTTTACTAAGAAAAACTGAAAAAAAAATTCGAATTCGAAAATTCAAGTGAATTGCAATACTTACTTAAGCTTTTATCACTCTCAAAAATCTTCTTAAATTTATATTTCTTTAATGTTATCTATATCTGTAACATATATGGAAGCAAATTGACCGCGCGTGTCTGATATTATGTTCCGCATCAATTGGTAACCAAACAATTAATGATGACTCTACACTCGTGGCTTAGGATGTTGACTAAATAATATATATTCTCATCCAGAGAATCCTATTCACGCATAGTAGTTTCTAGAAATTTAATTCAAAAACTCGTAAAATAAAACTTTATTGTAACACTTGCTTAGTTTTCCCGAGTCGAACTTTAACTACAATTAAAGTAGTAGAGATTCTCAAATGAACCTATTTTAGTTCTTTTCGTCCTCTTTTGCCTGTAAATAAGAACTTTTTATTCTTGATAAACTTATTAACTCCTACAAAATCTAAAAACAAACTATTTAACATCTAATTAGAATCTCAAAAACTATTTACAAACTACTTATTCTTAAAATACTACTTTACACCTCAATAAGCCTGTTTTTCAACACCTTACTAAGTATAACTTATCATATCCTAAGAACTTAAAAAGTCCTATCAATTCTATCAACGTACAAAATTAACTGAATCTTCAAAAACTATTTACGATTCCGATCTATTTGGCATAATTAAGTTCTAAATTGAAAATGTATGAGTGTGATTTTGTTTGTAAAGGATGCGTCCATTTTTTCGCCATTTTTTTAATGATACAATTTAAAAGATTCAGAAATCAAAAAATTTAAATATTTGAATTATGTGTAGAAAATAATACTAATTTTCCATAATTTTCTCAATATTATGAAAAATTAAATTAAAGTAAAAGGTTTCAACTAGTGTGAGAAGATAATAAACATATTTTGGAACACATTGATCAAAGTGGCGGGGGTCTACCATAAAACTTCTGACTTTTCACACTTTGTTTTTAAAGCTTGTTGGGTAGGAGCATACAGACTTCATTCATTAATCAATTTTAATGACACTTTCAAAAAAGATGGAGACCTAAATGACAAAGAACTGATTAATTTTTGGACAATATTGGGATAAGTGGTGGATGGCCTCCCTAACACCTGTTTATTGTGTCAGTATTTTTTCAATGTTTGTTGGAAGCATACAGCATTCGTTCATGAATGAATTTTGATGACACTTTGGAAAAAGATTCAAATATGTATGGCAATAAGCTGATTAGTTTTTGAGCGATAGTGCACAAAGAGGTGTGGGGTCCCCGAGCACCTGTTTTTTTGAAATCTCAATAGCACCTGTACCTGATAATCGAATTAGATGAAACTTAGTACATAGGCATTTAGTGTGGTTCACAACAGTTCTGCACCCCAACTTCGGGTTTGTCACTTTCGGTTAAATTTTTTTTTTACTTTTTTCGTACAACAGAATTTATGTTTGTTGGGATATAATTTCATTCTTTATTATTTTTATAATTAGAACTACGTGAAACCTAGAACATTGGTTAGCCTTTAATTAAAGTATTTGATGGATATTAGCTCACTATATATCCAGAACACTATGTTTCCAGAGCTGTGGTGAAGTTAGCCATGCATCAGCGTCGCAATGTGTTTTTGTTTGAAAAATTCTAAAAGAGACTTTGCAAACATTTTACACACATAAAATTTTTGTATTTTATATGATTTTTTTAATTTTTCAAACATTGCGATTTATAAAACAACCTTTTTATTTCTTTTTTTTTTTTAATATTTTAAAGATTTAGTATTAACTTAAACAATATAAAAATTCAAACAAGCCTTATTTTTTGTTTTCGAGAAAAATGCATTTAAATATCCCGTAAACAATTTTGAGAAAAGTGTCTGAAATGTGCATTAATCGTACATCTTACAAAATCCTCGTGCACAAAATTGTGCATAATATATATCATGCACATGATGTGCACCATACCGTGCACATGTCGTAAACTCCTAAGCACATATGTGCACACAAATGTTAGACGCATGTTTCACGAATAATAAAAAACGAAGCGAAACGTAATTTATTTAATGAAAAGAATTTTTTTTTTCTTAAACGTGGTTCATGTGGGAGCGTAGCTAGGCTAATCAGCTTCGAATATTCACCACGGTCATTCGCAACAGCGACATAATTACCATGCAAGCCAATTTTTTTAAGGTCGTTTATTACGTCCGTCTCCCATTGCAGTTGTGGTCTACCTCGCGGTCGCCCACTCCCTGGTGTACTAACGTACATTTTTCTAATTATTCCAGACTGTGAATCGGCTCGTAGAACATGCCCAAACCAAGCAATCCTGTCCTGTTGAAACTATTATATCTGGACCCTCAAGAAGGTTTCTGATCTCAACGTTATATCACGTTTTGTACTCTCCATCGTCCGTCTTAAGTGGACCAAATATGTAGCGTAAGAATTTACGCTCAAATACAGATAAATGCGATTCGTCATTTGGTGTAAGTGTCCACATTTGTGACCCATACATCACCACCGGTCTAATCAACGTCTTGAATAACTTGAGTTTGGTGTTAGTGTATCCATACGGTCATCCAAAAAGAGGTTTAATTGAGTAGAAAGTTCGATTACCTGCAGCGATTCGAGCTTTAATATCTGTAAGTATTCTGTTGTTTGAGTCAAGCATGTATCTCAAATATTTAAAGGATTCAAATCTCTCAATTCGTTCATCGCCGCACATCAAATCTTTCTTCTCAGCCTATCTTGAAACATTCATATGTTTGGTTTTATCATAGTTAATTTGAAGACCAATCTTTCTAGCACCACTCTCAAGCGATTTGAAAGTCTCACTCATAACAGCTTCACTTCGGCCGAGGATGACAACATCATCAGCGTACGCGATCATCTGTACTGAGTTTATTGACAAGATATTGTTGTTAGTCGGTAGTTTTTTTTGACGGCACACATATTCCAAGGCTAGATTAAACAGTATAGGAGAGATAGCATCACCTGGTCTTAACCCGGAGTCGACTTTAAAAAACTTTGATATTTCGTTCTCTACTCGTACACAGCATTGAGAGTTCTGTACTGTCATTATGCATAGTGAGACCAGTTTACCAGGGATTCCCATTGACACCAGAGCAGACCATAGAGTCTCTCGCTCGAGAGAGTCGTAGGCCTGCCTGAAATCAATGAAGAGTTGGTACACAGGTATGTTGAACTCTCGGCACTTTTCCAAAATTATCCTTATCGAGAAAAGTGCATCGGTAGTATCTCGGCCTTGCCGGAAGCCGCAAGTAGCAAGTTCCTCTGTAGTTTGCACATTGTAAGCGATTACCTTTTTATGGATTGGTATCAGCATAGCTGAGTTCCAGTCCTGTGGCATGGTTTCAGTCTTCCAGATCACTTGAACAAGTTCAAAAAATCTTAAGGATAGAGTTTCACTACCATGTACAATCATTACGGATGTTATATCGTCGATGCCAGGTGCTTTATTGCATTTTAACTTTGACAGCGCCGCATTGAATTCCTCCTTGCTGGGTTCGTCTACATGTACCTTTGACGCACGAATAAGCTTTGCTCGTCGTCCAACTTGTTGCTGGTCACTTTAGTTGAGAAGATTCTCAAAATAGGCAGCCCAAGAAGTTACGCGATTAATGTTCCTTGACGGATAAAAATGAAGCTATGATTGAAGGTCATAAGTTTTGTATAAGATAATTATATATATTTATTCCTGATAAGCACTTTTTATAATATTATTGCAATATCCATAACTTTACGGCATACATTTTTATGAATATTTAGTCGTGGAATATAAAACGCTGGCATAAAATGGTAAAACAAACGAAACTGTGAGTACTAGTCACAAATGTGAATAACAAAATAATAATTTTCATAAATTTATTCAGTAAATTATTTGTGATATAACATCACCCCGATGGAAAATCTCCCATCAAAAATAATATAAGAACTGAATCTAAAAAATTATGGTGCAAATTATGAAACTTTTTGCAATCCATACAATTTTTGAGCGATCTAGTTTCGAACCAATGAGAAAATTTTAAACTTTAAAAAAGTGTATCATTCTCATCAGGGCTAGCCGACTAGATAAACTCTACCAAAAAATGTCAACGCTAATGAATATAAACCAAAAATTAGGTTACAACACTAGCGAAGTGTAAAAACAAAAAATTTACATAAACATACATTAAATAAATTCAGGTTTAGTCAATTAATTTCTCTGGTGATCACTGTTTTGTTATACTCTAGACATTCTAGTATTGAATAACAAACTTGTATCTGTGAGAAGAAGATGGCTAGTCTTCACTTATGTCTATTGACACATGATCAACAATTAATTCAGTAAATTATTTATGATATAACATCACCTAATTTTTGGTTTATATTCATTAGCGTTGACATTTTTTGGTAGAGTTTATCTAGTCGGCTAGCCCTGATGAGAATGATAAACTTTTTTAAATTTAAAATTTTCTCATTGGTTCGAAACTAGATCGCTCAAAAATTGTATGGATTGCAAAAAGTTTCATAATTTGCACCAAAATTTTTTAAATTCAGTTCTTATATTATTCTTGATGGGAGATTTTCCATCGGGGTGATGTTATATCACAAATAATTTACTGAATTAATTGTTGATCATGTGTCAATAGACACAAGTGAATACTAGCCATCTTCTTCTCACAGATACAAGTTTGTTATTCAATACTAGAATGTCTAGAGTATAACAAAACAGTGATCACCAGAGAAATTAATTGACTTAACCTGAATTTATTTAATGTATGTTTATGTAAATTTTTTGTTTTTACACTTCGCTAGTGTTGTAACCTAAGTTTTGGTTTATATTCATTAGCGTTGACATTTTTTGGTAGAGTTTATCTAGTCGGCTAGCCCTGATGAGAATGATACACTTTTTTAAAGTTTAAAATTTTTTCGTTGGTTCGAAACTAGATCGCTCAAAAATTGTATGGATTACAAAAAGTTTCATAATTTGCACCATAATTTTTTAAATTCAGTTCTTATATTATTCTTGATGGGAGATTTTCCATCGGGGTGATGTTATATCATAAATAATTTACTGAATTAATTGTTGATCATGTGTCAATAGACACAAGTGAAGACTACTCATCTTCTTCTCACAGATACAAGTTTGTTATTCAATACTAGAATGTCTAGAGTATAACAAAACAGTGATCACCAGAGAAATTAATTGACTAAACCTGAATTTATTTAATGTATGTTTATGTAAATTTTTTGTTTTTACACTTTGCTAGTGTTGTAACCTTATTTTTGGTTTATATTCATTAGCGTTGACATTTTTTGGTAGAGTTTATCTAGTCGGCTAGCCCTGATGAGAATGATAAACTTTTTTAAAGTTTAAAATTTTCTCATTGGTTCGAAACTAGATCGCTCAAAAATTGTATGGATTGCAAAAAGTTTCATAATTTGCACCATAATTTTTTAGATTCAGTTCTTATAAATAATTTTCATGCCTAATAATCATTTTATACGGGTGAGTTTTTTCAAAAAATGCCAGGCTTTTATCTCGAGAACCATGCTAGATGGGACAAAATAATCCAAGGTGATATTTGTTAAGGGTCGAAGGGGACGTCTAGTGGTAATATTAAATGACCTTGAAACACATAAGTATTGGAGATATATGCTAAAGTAGGGTTTTTTTTTAAAATTAGAACCCATATATTTAAGGGTCTTTTTAAATTATTAATTATTGTTTTGAATATTTATTTATTAATAACTGCGATAACATAAGAGATTTCCACAGTCAGGATTCCCAGTGTTGTTACTTGTTTGTATACATATATCTCTAGATATGGCGCCGAAACAGGGATATTTTATTAAAATCGATTAACCCGTTCGAGCACAATGTGATTTTAAGCTTTGCGTGTCGCCTAAATTCTTAACAAATATTGAGCCACCCAGTGTCAAAACTAGGATAAAAATAAAAATAAAAAAAACACGAATTAATTTGATTTTTAAATTATACTAACGATTACCGAGTTTTTTAGTCAATCGGAGATGGGGCCCATAGAATTACAGATTGTACGTGTTGTTGTCGGTTACAACTCAGAAGTTTTTGTAATCTATGGGAAGGGTACTCAAATAATGGACCTGCGGAGTTCACTCGCTCGGAACCTGTTATTCAACAAATTCGGTTGGAAATTTTTTTGCTTCCTTGTAAGCGATATAACTGGTAAAGGGCGCACTTTAGGATACTGGTGGCATGGATTGTTCTTGTTCCTTAAATGTTTTCTATAACTTAAAATTAAAAAAAAAAAAAGAAAAAAAAATTTGTTGCCAATTTTTGCGAAAAACTCGAGGTCACAATCGGTTTGTAAGAACAAAATGGATCATAACTCGGTCAAGAATAATGCTAGAGAGGTCTATTTTTTTAAATCTTTAGTTTTCTAAATACTAGTTTTCTAACTACTAGTTAGTTTTCTAAATACTAGTTTTCTAAATTTTAAAACCGCATCTCGTTAAGTTGAAAATTCGTTTGAGAAATTTAATTTTGCAACTAAGGAATTTTCGCCGTTTTTTGAACCGCTGTAATTGTTGTTAATATTGAACATGGGTAGAAACAATACAATTGTTAATTAAAGCTGACATTTCACCCTTTCGACTGCCGTCAAGCAGGTTGCGATCGGATAAAAACTCAGACCTTGCGACCTGCCCAAAGTTAACAACTTTTTTTCAGACATTAAGTGCAAAATGGAATTGTGCAAAAACTATTAAGCCGAATGAAACATTCCAAAGTTTAGTTTTTGTAGAGGTTTCAGCTACAAGGTAGAGGGGTCAATTATATTATAAACAATTGTTTGCAAATAACTAAATTCAATTGAAACAAACATTTTTTTTCTTTTTTTTTTTTTTAATTTTAAATAATAGAAAAACATTTAAGGAACAAGAACGTTCCATACCATCAGTATCCTAAAGTGCCCGATTTACCAGTTATATCGCTTATAAGGAAGCAAAAAAAAATTCCAGCCGAATTTATTGAATAATTCCAGTCCCCAGGTTCCGGGCGAGTGGACTCGGCAGGTCCATTATGTGAGTACCCTCCCCCATAGATTAAAAAAAATTCTGATCTGTAACCGACAACAACACGTAAGCCATATCTTTTTCCGTTATTCTATGGGCCTATTTGACCAAAAAAACCCTTTAAGAAAGGAAATTCATTTTACCGATTAAATTTATTTAACAGCTTTAAATAGAACAATTTATATTATTTTGGAATAACAACATTAATCTTAATCTCGTTTAAAATTCAGTAGATCAGCAATCCTTTCTAAAATGTAATAAATACACACTTATTAAGATAACAGATCTGATCTGAGACAAATGAAAATAAATTTAAATAAATTTATAATATTTCAATCTTGACAATATTATCTAGAATATCAAAAATTTATCAACTCATTTTCAAAACCCCAAAATCTTTGCGAAAATAACAAAAAGGAAAATTAATGATTTTTTTTTCTTAAATAAAATCTGTCATATAAATTATGTAATTTCCTAGAGAAAATGAAAAATTTTAAAATAATTTTATATACTTCAATGTCGATGAGACTTAAATTATTTCTTACGAACTCTCGTCATTTTTGTTTTTACTTTGTGAAAGCAAATTGAGAATCAAAAATTTTGTTATAATCACACTGGGGATTATATTGATTTATGTTTGACTGAAACTTTAATATTAAGTTAAATGGACTGAGGAAAATAGATTTTTTATCAGTTTGTTTGTAAACAATTTCTAATGTTTTGTAGATGACAACAAATATAAGTTGATAAGTAAATCAAATTTACATTAGGCTATAAATAGTATTAAATTTTTCGATAACATAATCGAATCGGATCGAATCGAATTTAATAGAATCTTATTCTATATAAATTGGTATATTCTCCAACAAGAACAGAACGATGGTAATACTAATATCTCACGCGTGAAAGTTTAAAATACAGCTGTTGGCAAGTGCACTAAATGCGGATTGGTATTATTTTAAAATATTTTTTATTAGACGAGGAATTCAATCAAGGTTCTCCAATTCCAAAGTCCATTTACTTGCAAGAAGCATATAAATATAATAATTTTAAACTCAATCAAATCAAATTATAAAAACTTTTAAACAGATAGAAATAGAAATTTCACTTCAAATATATCTTCCATCCATTTTAATTTATTGCTCCAACAAAGTAGTTTAAGTAGTTTAATTAGAACAAACATCTTAAATAGAAAATAAGTTTATATTTAAAGTTTGAAACTTTTGATATAAAATGCACACTTTTAACTACGTTGTTGAAATTACTTGTTTGTTTTATATGTTTTACAAAGTTGGCGGAATATGGTTGTATTAGTTAATCTTATTCCATATGCATGCTTTCATATTTTAATCGCCGGTGCTTTAAAATGCATAGATTAATAATGGGTCTATCCGCATAGAATATTAAAAATAAAAATTTAGTTCCTTTGTAAAACTTTATACGTTTTGCCATATTTAGTGCAACAAATTTTAAGTTTGTAATTGCATACATTGAATTATGACCTCATTTTTCATAATGGGTTGCTGGTTCTTGTTCAAATTTAAAAGTTTAAAGCTCATTACAAAATTTTGGTTTGAAAATAAATTGGCTATGTTAAATACTTACAAGTGAAGACTGAATAACTTAAATACAATCATTTGCACATGTTGTCCAACACTTACCAGAAAAAACTTCTAGAATAGTTTTATTTTTTTACCTCTAATTTCCACGACACATTTTTTTGTTTCAACTATTTACATATAACTATTATTAACATCGTTTTTGTAACACATATTTCTATGTTTACATATACAGTAAAAATTGACATTTCCGACAAAAATACAATATGTAAATTTGCCATGTTCAAATTATAACATATTTTGTGTGTTCTGTTCAGTTACAGTTGTTTTTCATTAAAACTTTAGTTTTCGTTAAAACTTTAACATTATTTGGAATATGTAACCCATGGTAAAAACCTCAATCAAATATTTTTTGCAGTGTTTCGAACCCAGAAAAATTTGGGTGCAGGTTCAGGTTCGGGTTCAATACATTAAAATTTAGTGGGTTCGGGTTCGGTTCGGGTTTGGGTTCGGGTTCAAATTTGTTACAATAAACAATTTTTTCGAATTTTTTTATGAATTCATTATTTTTTATTGAGAATTCTTGAGATCAATTAAACTAAGTAAGTAAAGAAGTAATTGGAATTTTTTCAATTCAAAGGTATGGTTAGAATTTTCTCAGAAAAAAACTCCAATTCACATTTTTCGTGTTTGAATCCTTGGGCAGACACGCTATCGATTACGCCGTTGAGGCGATGACAATTTCGAAGTTGAAACTTCTTCATCACTTATTTATTTTTGCATAAGTTGAATTTTTCCACTGTCATTATACTCCATATTATGGTAATGTTTTTACATTATATGAGATTTTTTTATTTTTATTTTATTTTTATTTTTTTATTTTTTTATGTTACATTACATATCGTATTTATGTTACACACATATTTATTTTGGAAAAAAATTTTCATTTGGTTCTTATTATTCACTATTCTCTACTGAAACAAAATATAATAACCAAAATAATCTTGTTTGAAACAAAAAAAATTCTGCGAAATATGAAATTTCTTACGCAAACTTCCTAAATTTCCTATATTAAAAATTGAACCTGAACCGCGTTTTTGATTAGGTTCGGGTTCGGGTTCACATAATTTTAAAAAAATCTTGCTCCGGAGCGGCTTAAGGGTTCAGGTTCGGTTCGGGTTCGAAACCCTGATTTTTTGATAAAAGAGAAAAACAATTCAGCGTCTTTTGTTTTATGTAAAACAAAAAAGTGAAATACATACAGTCAATAGGATTGGTAGAAGATAGTTTGAAATTTTGATTTTTGGTCAGATTCAAACAATAAAGTTCGAATAAAAAATATGCTGAAATATTGAAGATGCTTAAAAAATAATGTGAAGTTATTGTAGGACCAAAGTTATTTTTAGTTTAATTTAATTTCGAAAAATTGCAGATTTACTTTTCTTTTATAAACCCGAACTAAGCATCAAACCTGTTATAGAAACCAATTTTGGTTTCAACACCAGGATATATTAATAATTACCACAAAAAAAAAAATAAAAATAGCCTCTGGCCCGTGAAAAATCTGCATGTAACAAAAAATTAATATAACATTCCAGATAAAACGACAATACAATAAATTATATTGTACCTTCCTCCTCAATGGCCAATTATCCTTACGAACTTTTCCATTTTTCTCCAAAATAACCCGTTCTTACTGCTTTTGCTTTAATAGTTCCCAAAATAACCTCTGCTTAATGCCTAGCACAACCCATGTCGAATGTGGATACCTCAGAAAATTAATAGGCAGCAGCAGCCAAATTCTGTAGCTGTGAAGCGGTGAAGTGATAAAAATTTCTTCGTTTCTTTTCATTAAAAAACTTATCACTTCACCCCTTCACAATTACAGAATTTGGCTGCAGCCCACGTTTAAATATCAAAAACTTTTTGTCCTTCAACCAATTTGTATACTATTTCAATTTTTTTACAGTTCATATATCGCTCATCTACTTTATGCGTTTTACTCCCAATCCTTAAAGTTTTTAGGGTTCCGTTTTTTTACGGAACACTATTGGTGAGAGTAAAACGAGTTTTTCACATTATATCGGTTATCTCGTAAACTATAAATGCTATGGACTTGAAATTTGAGGTGCGTATAAAACTAATTTTGTTTTCGTTTGGTTTACAGGGGTACGATGTGAGACCTTTGAGAAAATATATTTTTTTATAGATTCAAGTAGGATATCATATGAAAGGGCTTTATTTCAGTATTCCTTAAACATTTATTTTGGAATTTTACACCTCACCATTTTTTGTATAATTTTGAATAATGACGTTTTTTTCGTGTTTTCTTACTTCTATTAGCTCCGAACCTAACTGATCGAAAATTTTCAAATGTATTTGGAATGATAGAAAAATTAGTACGTTTTTAGTAAAAAACATAAAAAAGTGTCATATTCTCATACTTAGATTTATTAAGGGGATATGAGGAGGGGTAAAATCACTTTTTAAAATGTGGTCAAGTGGGGTGTCATTTGAAAGAGCATTTTATTTAGAAAACATAGCAATTTTTTTTAGAATTTTGCGATGCATAGTTTTTGAGTTATTTTCAAAAAAGTGCAACTTTCAGACCGGTACCCCCCCCCCCCCCCACGTTTCGACTATGATTGACAGAGAAATTTGAAAAAATTCATAGAGTTATGAAATTCAATAAATTTTGTATGAAAATTATAGCAAGATCTCAAATAATTATATTTCTGTGTGTTTAGGGGACCGGTGTAGAGAGGGTAAAAAAAACTTCTTTGACCCAAGCGAGTGGGGTGTCATTTGAAAGAACACCTAATTTAAAATTCGTTGCAATTTTTTTAGAATTTTGCGGTGCACAGTTTTGAGTTATGGACAAAAAAGTTCAAAATTCAGACCGTTTCACCGCCCTACGTTTTGACACTGATTGACAGAAAAATTTGAAAAAATTCACAGAGCTAGGAAATTCGATAAATTTTGTATGAAAATTATAGAGAGGTCTCAAATAATTATATTTCTGTGTGTTTAGGGGACCGGTGTAAAGAGAGTAAAAAAAAATTTTTTTTTGCCCCAAGCGAGGGGGTGTCATTTGAAAGAGCACTAAATTTAAAATTTGTTGCAATTTTTTTTTGAATTTTGCGGTGCACAGTTTTTGAGTTATGGACAAAAAAGTGCAAAATTCAGACCGTTCCCCCTACGATTCGACACTAATTGACAGAAAAATTTGAAAAAATTCACAGAGCTAGGAAATTCGATAAATTTTGTATGAAAATTATAGAGAGGTCTCAAATAATTATATTTCTGTGTGTTTAGGGGACCGGGGTAAGGAGGGTAAAAGAAAATCTTTTTGGACCCAAGCGAGTGACCCCCTAATTTGAAAGAGCACCTAATTTAATTGCAATTATTGCAATTATTTTTAGAATTTTGCGGTGCACAGTTTTTGAGTTATGGACAAAAAAGTGCAAATTTCAAATCGTTCCTCCCCCTACGTTTCGACACAGATTGACAGAAAAATTTGTAAAAACTAAAAATTCATAGAGCAAGGAAATTTGGTAACTTTTGTATGAAAACTATATCGAAGTCTCAAATAATTATATTTCTGTGTGTTTAGGGGACCGGGGTAGAGAGGGTAAAAAAAACCAAAAACCAAAAAACCAAAGTTTTTGAGTTATTATCAAAAAAGTGCAAAATTCAGATCGTTTCGCTCCCTACGTTTCGACGATGATTGACTGAAAAATTTGAAAAAATTCGCAGGGACAGGAAAATTTGTAAATTTTGAATAAAAATCCTAGCAAAGTCTCAAATGACTATATTTCTGTGTGTTAAGGTGATGGGTGTGGGGAGAGTAAAAAACCACTTTTGACCCAAGCGAATTGGGGTGTCATATGAAGGAGCACTTAACTTAAGTAACATTACAATTTTTTTTAGAACTTAGCGGTGCACAGCTTTTGTGTTATTGAAAAAAAAATATTTTTAGTATGTAGCCTCTCCACCCCCCCCTAAATTTCAACACTTGATTGACCGAAAAAATAATCAAATTTAAACCATTTACAAGCTGGTGAATCTTTCTTGAGTTACCATAAACATCTATGGATGAGATTTAAACTAATGTAACATTTTTTGAGTTATATTTGATCAATGTAGATTTGATTGTAATTTACTATTGACATTTACGATTAAACATTAATTATTTTGTTATGCGTCTATGGTCTGGAAATATAAGGACATTACAACACAACTTTTTGTCAATAGTATTGACAAATAATATTGATATTGTGTTCTTTTACATTCACGGAACCCTTGACGAACGATTTTTATTCGCACTTGTCTGACTTTTTTATATTTTTTTGTTTATTTTCAACTTCAAATAAAATGCACTCAACTTGTGATTTTGTTTTTTAGTGCATATATAAGCAATTATTTATGTTAAGGTTATAAAATATTATACAATATGTGTTGATTATATTATATACTAAGTACAACTTATTTATTGACTATTTACCAAAGGTCCAGAAAGTTGTGTTTTTGTTTGATATTTAGAATTGAATCTAAACTTTTACTTATTTTTCAATTTAAAAAAAATTTTATGTTTAGTCTTATCGGCATCAAAAAAATTATTTTTTTTCACAATTGCTTTTGAAAGCTAAAAAATTATCTTTAAAAATTATCTTAATATTTTATAATTTAAATCAATGTGGTTTTAAATAACGACTTGGTCTTTTAAAAAGGCTTTCTGTTTATGTCTTTTGCTTTGGATTTCTTATTCAATTCAACAGTAAAATTTATCCCTTACATTGAAAATCTGCCGTAAAAAAAACAAATGAAGCAGAAATTATTTAAACAAACCGTCTCACACCATTAAATCATAACAATGAGGTCCTTCAAAATTAAATCAATTATTAAAATTGCAAAAATATCTCAGTTAAAACACATAAATCGGACCACTCAAATCAGATCACCCAACATTAACGCACCTGGGCAGATTCAATATACTCTATTTCGTTATATATTTAATAAAAAAATATATTTGTTTCTCATTAAAAAAATAAAATAAAACAACATTCGAATATACACCGAAATATAGGATCCGTTATTTGAGTTCGAATGACAATATATGCATTATGAAGTAATAAACTAAAAGATGAATTTATTTATGTTACGTTTCACTGTACGTTGTATACGGTCAGATATTATTTATGAAATTATCTTAAATTGTTTGATATAACGGAATGAAGGTATGATTAATGTGATGACTGTTTTAAATGAAAATATCCACTGATCAGATTTTTGTTGATCGTTACAAACTATGATTAAAATCTGTTTATTTTGCTCGGGCAAACACCTACATGCACTGTGACCTTAGGTCTTTCGAGCTTTGCATTTATGGCAATTCGATGTCTTCAACAAATTGCTGTCGAGAATAGAAGTGCAATGGATGTAGCAGATTTAATAATTAGTGTTTTTTATGTAGATGATCATATTGCAGGTGCTGATATAATAGAAGACGCCAAAGGCCTAAAAGAAAATGTTTCCAATTTTTTAAGTTCAGCAGGTTTTCATCCAACAAAATGGATGTTAAATTTCCCTGAAGTCCTCGTATCAACTGCACAGCAATTTATGTGTTTTGAACCCAATGATACCGAAACTCCTGAAACAAAAATCCTTGGTCTTCAGTGGAATTCATTAGATGAAACATTTACATTTCAAGGTGAATATAAAACAATATTCAGTTTTCAATTACAATTTTATATTCACCTTGAAATACATTTCAAGGTGAATATAAAACCAGAGATGACATAACCAAAAGATGATGATTGGAGGTCATAAATTTTGTATAAAATAATTATTATTGTTTATTCCTGATAAGCACTTTTTATAATATTGTTGCAATATCCATAACTTTAAGGCATACATTTTTATGAATATTTGTCGTGGAATATAAAACCCAGACAAAAAATATTGAAAGAAACGAAACTGTGATCATTAGCACAAGCAAATGAATAACAATTGATAATGTTCATGCCTAATAATCATTTTATATTTCAAAATGTGCTTGTAATAGATCTAGAAAACATAAAATTTTATGAGTATTAAGTACACAATACTTCATCCTACATTGTCGCTAAATGATAATTATTGTTTTCTATTTATTTTATATTGTTTGTAGGCATATAAATGGAACATTCTTTATTAGTACGGAATTTCACGTTTGGGTTTTTCGACAATAAAAATAATTAAAAAATAATAGACAAAAAAACATATTTTATCATTCACTAGGCCTTTTTTGGGAAGGTGAGTTGTATATAAACAATCTTTATATTAATTATTCGAATGATAGATATCAACATAAGATTTAGTTGTTGTATTTCTTCCACAATTATTTCGTGATTGTTTTTCAAAATTTTTAAAACAAAGATTTTTCTCTGTTCCTTATTGGTAATGCTATAGGTACCTGATATTCATAAAATTCTTTGAATAATATTCATAATAAGCTCCAGGGATTTTTTCAAATAGTATTCCTTATAAGTATATATTATGCCTGGCTTATTCACGGTGGAAAATTAACGTAATTTAAGCATGGAATATACCCTTATAAGTATAAAATATACTTAGATTTCTATCCGTGTGGGTCCGTCAGGATCTTTGACCCTCAGAACTGTTTATCTCCCGTCACAATACAATTTAAGATGCTATTCTAGCGTCTTTGGCTATTAAAACTTGACAGGGATGATTTTTTACCAACTGAATTATTGCAAGCGTATCAAAATTTAAGAAGTGAAATACACGGCATTTAAGATGTTAAAATTCAGCGACATGTAGAGCTTAAACGAGGAAATTTAGATATTCAAGGATTTTGTGACGCCAGTGAAAAAGAGTATGGGGCTGTGATCTACGTAAAAACAATCAGTGAAGAAGGTGAAGTTAAATTAATCTATAAACATACAAATCCAAGATTGGGGTTATGCGAGGGTTCCGTTTTTTTACGGAACACTATTGGTGAGAGTAAAACGAGTTTTTCACATTATATCGGTTATCTCGTAAACTATAAATGCTATGGACTTGAAATTTGAGGTGCGTATAAAACTAATTTTGTTTTCGTTTGGTTTACAGGGGTACGATGTGAGACCTTTGAGAAAATATATTTTTTTATAGATTCAAGTAGGATATCATATGAAAGGGCTTTATTTCAGTATTCCTTAAACATTTATTTTGGAATTTTACACCTCACCATTTTTTGTATAATTTTGAATAATGACGTTTTTTTCGTGTTTTCTTACTTCTATTAGCTCCGAACCTAACTGATCGAAAATTTTCAAATGTATTTGGAATGATAGAAAAATTAGTACGTTTTTAGTAAAAAACATAAAAAAGTGTCATATTCTCATACTTAGATTTATTAAGGGGATATGAGGAGGGGTAAAATCACTTTTTAAAATGTGGTCAAGTGGGGTGTCATTTGAAAGAGCATTTTATTTAGAAAACATAGCAATTTTTTTTAGAATTTTGCGATGCATAGTTTTTGAGTTATTTTCAAAAAAGTGCAACTTTCAGACCGGTACCCCCCCCCCCCCCCCCACGTTTCGACTATGATTGACAGAGAAATTTGAAAAAATTCATAGAGTTATGAAATTCAATAAATTTTGTATGAAAATTATAGCAAGATCTCAAATAATTATATTTCTGTGTGTTTAGGGGACCGGTGTAGAGAGGGTAAAAAAAAACTTCTTTGACCCAAGCGAGTGGGGTGTCATTTGAAAGAACACCTAATTTAAAATTCGTTGCAATTTTTTTAGAATTTTGCGGTGCACAGTTTTGAGTTATGGACAAAAAAGTTCAAAATTCAGACCGTTTCACCGCCCTACGTTTTGACACTGATTGACAGAAAAATTTGAAAAAATTCACAGAGCTAGGAAATTCGATAAATTTTGTATGAAAATTATAGAGAGGTCTCAAATAATTATATTTCTGTGTGTTTAGGGGACCGGTGTAAAGAGAGTAAAAAAAAATTTTTTTTTGCCCCAAGCGAGGGGGTGTCATTTGAAAGAGCACTAAATTTAAAATTTGTTGCAATTTTTTTTTGAATTTTGCGGTGCACAGTTTTTGAGTTATGGACAAAAAAGTGCAAAATTCAGACCGTTCCCCCTACGATTCGACACTAATTGACAGAAAAATTTGAAAAAATTCACAGAGCTAGGAAATTCGATAAATTTTGTATGAAAATTATAGAGAGGTCTCAAATAATTATATTTCTGTGTGTTTAGGGGACCGGGGTAAGGAGGGTAAAAGAAAATCTTTTTGGACCCAAGCGAGTGACCCCCTAATTTGAAAGAGCACCTAATTTAATTGCAATTATTGCAATTATTTTTAGAATTTTGCGGTGCACAGTTTTTGAGTTATGGACAAAAAAGTGCAAATTTCAAATCGTTCCTCCCCCTACGTTTCGACACAGATTGACAGAAAAATTTGTAAAAACTAAAAATTCATAGAGCAAGGAAATTTGGTAACTTTTGTATGAAAACTATATCGAAGTCTCAAATAATTATATTTCTGTGTGTTTAGGGGACCGGGGTAGAGAGGGTAAAAAAAACCAAAAACCAAAAAACCAAAGTTTTTGAGTTATTATCAAAAAAGTGCAAAATTCAGATCGTTTCGCTCCCTACGTTTCGACGATGATTGACTGAAAAATTTGAAAAAATTCGCAGAGACAGGAAAATTTGTAAATTTTGAATAAAAATCCTAGCAAAGTCTCAAATGACTATATTTCTGTGTGTTAAGGTGATGGGTGTGGGGAGAGTAAAAAACCACTTTTGACCCAAGCGAATTGGGGTGTCATATGAAGGAGCACTTAACTTAAGTAACATTACAATTTTTTTTAGAACTTAGCGGTGCACAGCTTTTGTGTTATTGAAAAAAAATATTTTTAGTATGTAGCCTCTCCACCCCCCCCTAAATTTCAACACTTGATTGACCGAAAAAATAATCAAATTTAAACCATTTACAAGCTGGTGAATCTTTCTTGAGTTACCATAAACATCTATGGATGAGATTTAAACTAATGTAACATTTTTTGAGTTATATTTGATCAATGTAGATTTGATTGTAATTTACTATTGACATTTACGATTAAACATTAATTATTTTGTTATGCGTCTATGGTCTGGAAATATAAGGACATTACAACACAACTTTTTGTCAATAGTATTGACAAATAATATTGATATTGTGTTCTTTTACATTCACGGAACCCTTGACGAACGATTTTTATTCGCACTTGTCTGACTTTTTTATATTTTTTTGTTTATTTTCAACTTCAAATAAAATGCACTCAACTTGTGATTTTGTTTTTTAGTGCATATATAAGCAATTATTTATGTTAAGGTTATAAAATATTATACAATATGTGTTGATTATATTATATACTAAGTACAACTTATTTATTGACTATTTACCAAAGGTCCAGAAAGTTGTGTTTTTGTTTGATATTTAGAATTGAATCTAAACTTTTACTTATTTTTCAATTTAAAAAAAATTTTATGTTTAGTCTTATCGGCATCAAAAAAATTATTTTTTTTCACAATTGCTTTTGAAAGCTAAAAAATTATCTTTAAAAATTATCTTAATATTTTATAATTTAAATCAATGTGGTTTTAAATAACGACTTGGTCTTTTAAAAAGGCTTTCTGTTTATGTCTTTTGCTTTGAATTTCTTATTCAATTCAACAGTAAAATTTATCCCTTACATTGAAAATCTGCCGTAAAAAAAACAAATGAAGCAGAAATTATTTAAACAAACCGTCTCACACCATTAAATCATAACAATGAGGTCCTTCAAAATTAAATCAATTATTAAAATTGCAAAAATATCTCAGTTAAAACACATAAATCGGACCACTCAAATCAGATCACCCAACATTAACGCACCTGGGCAGATTCAATATACTCTATTTCGTTATATATTTAATAAAAAAATATATTTGTTTCTCATTAAAAAAATAAAATAAAACAACATTCGAATATACACCGAAATATAGGATCCGTTATTTGAGTTCGAATGACAATATATGCATTATGAAGTAATAAACTAAAAGATGAATTTATTTATGTTACGTTTCACTGTACGTTGTATACGGTCAGATATTATTTATGAAATTATCTTAAATTGTTTGATATAACGGAATGAAGGTATGATTAATGTGATGACTGTTTTAAATGAAAATATCCACTGATCAGATTTTTGTTGATCGTTACAAACTATGATTAAAATCTGTTTATTTTGCTCGGGCAAACACCTACATGCACTGTGACCTTAGGTCTTTCGAGCTTTGCATTTATGGCAATTCGATGTCTTCAACAAATTGCTGTCGAGAATAGAAGTGCAATGGATGTAGCAGATTTAATAATTAGTGTTTTTTATGTAGATGATCATATTGCAGGTGCTGATATAATAGAAGACGCCAAAGGCCTAAAAGAAAATGTTTCCAATTTTTTAAGTTCAGCAGGTTTTCATCCAACAAAATGGATGTTAAATTTCCCTGAAGTCCTCGTATCAACTGCACAGCAATTTATGTGTTTTGAACCCAATGATACCGAAACTCCTGAAACAAAAATCCTTGGTCTTCAGTGGAATTCTTAGATGAAACATTTACATTTCAAGGTGAATATAAAACAATATTCAGTTTTCAATTACAATTTTATATTCACCTTGAAATACATTTCAAGGTGAATATAAAACCAGAGATGACATAACCAAAAGATGATGATTGGAGGTCATAAATTTTGTATAAAATAATTATTAATGTTTATTCCTGATAAGCACTTTTTATAATATTGTTGCAATATCCATAACTTTAAGGCATACATTTTTATGAATATTTGTCGTGGAATATAAAACCCAGACAAAAAATATTGAAAGAAACGAAACTGTGATCATTAGCACAAGCAAATGAATAACAATTGATAATGTTCATGCCTAATAATCATTTTATATTTCAAAATGTGCTTGTAATAGATCTAGAAAACATAAAATTTTATGAGTATTAAGTACACAATACTTCATCCTACATTGTCGCTAAATGATAATTATTGTTTTCTATTTATTTTATATTGTTTGTAGGCATATAAATGGAACATTCTTTATTAGTACGGAATTTCACGTTTGGGTTTTTCGACAATAAAAATAATTAAAAAATAATAGACAAAAAAACATATTTTATAATTCACTAGGCCTTTTTTGGGAAGGTGAGTTGTATATAAACAATCTTTATATTAATTATTCGAATGATAGATATCAACATAAGATTTAGTTGTTGTATTTCTTCCACAATTATTTCGTGATTGTTTTTCAAAATTTTTAAAACAAAGATTTTTCTCTGTTCCTTATTGGTAATGCTATAGGTACCTGATATTCATAAAATTCTTTGAATAATATTCATAATAAGCTCCAGGGATTTTTTCAAATAGTATTCCTTATAAGTATATATTATGCCTGGCTTATTCACGGTGGAAAATTAACGTAATTTAAGCATGGAATATACCCTTATAAGTATAAAATATACTTAGATTTCTATCCGTGTGGGTCCGTCAGGATCTTTGACCCTCAGAACTGTTTATCTCCCGTCACAATACAATTTAAGATGCTATTCTAGCGTCTTTGGCTATTAAAACTTGACAGGGATGATTTTTTACCAACTGAATTATTGCAAGCGTATCAAAATTTAAGAAGTGAAATACACGGCATTTAAGATGTTAAAATTCAGCGACATGTAGAGCTTAAACGAGGAAATTTAGATATTCAAGGATTTTGTGACGCCAGTGAAAAAGAGTATGGGGCTGTGATCTACGTAAAAACAATCAGTGAAGAAGGTGAAGTTAAATTAATCTATAAACATACAAATCCAAGATTGGGGTTATGCGATGCTCATCTACTAGCAAAATTAGTGAAAGCTCTACAAAAAATGTTAACAAAACAAGCCAAATATTTTGCTTGAACTGACTCCATAATAGTTCTGGCCTGGATTTCTGACAATACCGCAAAGTGGAAGACGTTTGAAGCAATTAGAACTTCTTGTATTTTGAAACTGATTTCACATTGGCAACATGTAAAATCAGAAGACAACCCAACAGATTATATATCGAGAAGAATGCCAGAATCAATATTGGCTACATTATCACTATGGTGGTCTAATCTGGTTATCTTATTCTGATCATCACATCAACAAGTGAAAAATTGCTTCTGTCAACGACTGAAGAATGTAAAAACCGAAAATGCTGAAGTGTTGACTGCAATGGATAAATATTCTTTGTTTCAAAAAATTATTAGAATTTTAATGTGTGTTGTATAGTTAATAGAATTTTAATGTATGGGTCATTCTCACAGAACAGTGCATTTTTAAGTGGTAAAATTCACAGAAATTAATTAATGTTTTTTCTTAATTTATTTATATATTTACATTGTACTTACATAAGCTTCATTTATGGTAAGACTTAAAAAAATTTTTTTTGCATTTAAATTTTTCTGCAATATATAACTTTATTACAATATCTTAGAAGGTACAACATAACTTTATGACAACATATCTTTTTTTAGTAAGAATAGAAAAAAATTTGAATATAACTGACAGTAATGAACATAGGCTATGTATTATAAAACTGACATATATAGACTACTTTTTCAACAAATGGGGATTAATATTGTAGAAGAACTAGGCTTCTTTCACTATAAAAATCATAAATAATATCTTAATTATCACCTCCATAATTTAGTCTCACCTCCGTAAACAATAAGTTGTGAAATCTTTCACGGAGATGAGGATCACGGAGGTGAAAAATATTATATTTACACAGCATTTTACTCCAAATGTGATTGAATTCTAAAACTTCAAATTTAATATTAATCAATATTCACTTCAACAAAAGTGAATATAATATTAAAATTATTACTTGAATATATGCTTACCTGTTTTGGAGTTTCACGGAGGTGAGGATTATGTATTACCATTCATGGATTTCACAATGAACTTTAATCAAAACTCATACCAGCTATCTTCTTCCAATTTGCTTTGTTCACTAAAACAAAATGGCTAACAGCGGCTTCTCAGGATACCAGGTGCTCATGATATCACTACCATCTAGCGGCAGTTTGTAGCAACTTTTTTTTATATATTCACGGAGGTGAGAAAAGTTCTGAAGACAAAACTTTTTGCTGATGTATTAGTTGTTTATTTCAAAATTTAAAGAGAAATATGTTTGAAATAACTTAACTATGTAAAATTCAGTATTATAAAGTATATAAAATATTTGTTTAAATATAAATGAATAAAAAAAGAAATGGTATGACAACATAGGGGTAGGGACAGGTCACGGAGGTGAGGTTTGACATATTGTGATAAAGAAAAAATCACTAAATTTATTTTCAATTATATACTAAAGTATCTTGGTGTAATTAGCCTATTATTATGACCAATATAAATGCAAAATATCTCAGAAAAATCTAAACAAACAAACGTATTGTTAAAAAAGACATAAAATGTACCTTTTCAAGAGAATTACCCGTATGTAAGACACTATACAATCACCTGAAGTAGAAACTACAATACACTGAATATGTATTCAGTGAACAAGAACAAGCAGTTTTTATCTGTGTCAAATGGACACAACATGAAGAATTTTTTAAAGAAATCAAAGATTGAACGATGTCAAAAAAGTTGCCAATACCAGCAAATTAGTTTCTTTATCTCCATTCCTTGATGCAAACAATATTCGCCTGATGGTAGGTAGATTTCAACAAGCTGATATAGAATACGATGCCAAATATCCTATCGTATTACCAAAGCTACATATTTTGACGAAATCATTATACGAGATACACACATCAAGAATCTACAGGAATAGATTATGCAGGATCAATATTACTTGCAACAAAAAGAGGCAGTTTGGCACCTAACTGGTAAAAGGTAACATTTCTTTTTTTGTGTAGATGTCAACGAAAGTAATGAATTCGGAACCAGTGAGTGATCTTACTACTGCTGCCTTTATTGCTGCATTGAGAAGATGCATTTCAGCACGAAGAGGAGTGTTCGCAGAGATGTACACTGATAAGTGTTACGATAAATGTATTGACTCCGAGGGGCCCAACTTCATAGGAGCCGATCGAGAATTAAAAAGGGTAATACTTGAATTGAATAGTAATAACAATTCTTCTATTTTGGAGTTCTCAACACATGGAACACGATGGCATTATGTTCCACCAATGTCTCCCAATTTTGGTGGACTTTGGTAAACAGCTGAGAAATTCGTCAAAACACATCTTTTGAAGTTTACTGGAAATGCTCATTTAACTTTGGAAGAAATAGCAACTTGATAACTCAAATAGAAGCGCTGCTTAATTCTCGACCACTATATTCAATCGTAACCGACGATCATACAATTTATGTTCTCACACCATCGCATTTTTTACCCTATTTACACAATAGTAATTAATACAACAGAAAGTTCAACAAATTTGGAAAAGGCACCAACCAAAATATCTCAATACTTTACATCAGCGCAATAAGTGGCCACATACATCTGAAAATCTAAACCCACCAGGAAAATGGGCTCTTGCTAAAATAATATAAGTTAACCATGACGCAAAACGTCCTATACAATATGTAGTAACCGTTAAAACGGCAACATCAATTTTCAAGCGACCAATCACCAAATATGCAAGCTTCCAATTTGTTGACTCCGTCAGCGTGGGGAGTTTATTTCATCACACAGCTTCTTATAAATAACTTGAACATAAGCATCATAGAGGCCACAGGTTCCAATCGCTACTTATTACATCAAACTTTTATCTTGTTGTGCATTAACAAACATATGTAATCACAGATCTAAACATTCCATGTATCACTTATAGTTCGCTGATAATTGTTGCTAATATTTTGCTTCACCATCTGTCATCCAATAGATGAATTGTAGTTTTTACCTGTAATATTATCAACATGACCAAATTAAATAAAATGAAATTAAGGAATTTTTAACAAAACAAATTTCTGTTGCATCACCATATCTGCTAAAAAGATCGTATCAAGAAATCGTTTTAAAAAATTATATCAAAAAATTTGACTACCAGCCAAATTAGAAAAAGTCGGACAAGTGCGAATAAAATTCACTCGCCAAAGGTTCCGTGAATGTAAAAGAACAAAATATCAAAATAATTGACTTAAAGTTGTGTTGTTGTAAAGTCTTTATATTGCCAGACCATAGACACATAAAAAATAAATGTTTGATCGTAAATATCCAAAGTAAATGTTCATCTCATCTAGATTGATCGAAATGATATAAAAATTATTACTTTAGGTTAAATCTTATCCATAGCTATTTATGGTAACTAAGGAACGACTCAATTGCATCAACTTGTAAATGGTTTATATTGGAAACAAATTTCTGTTAATTAACGACTAAATTTAGGGGGTGGGATGGGTTAATACGAAAAATAACTCAATAACTCAAAAATTGTTAATAGCAAAATTCTAAAAAAAATCACAATGTTTCTTAATTTTAGTGCTTTCAAATGACACCCCACTCATGTGAATCAAAACATCTTTTTTTCAACCTTCCCCACTCCCATCCCTTAAACACACAGAAATAAAATCATTTGAGACTTCGTTATAATTTTCGTTTAAAGTTTATCCAGTTTCCTTACTCTATAAATTTTTTCAAATTTTTCAGTCAATTAACGAAGGAACGTAGGAGAGCGGGACCAACTTTTCGTAGCACATTTTTGACAATAATTGAAAAACTGTGCTTCGCAAAATTCTAAAATAAATTTAAATTTTTCTTAATTTTGGTGTTATTTCAAATGTCCGGGTTTTAAATGGTGTTTACTCCTTCTCATTCCCACCCCTTTAATAAATATAATTATTAGTATTTGACACCCTTATATATTTTCCATAAAAAACGTACTAATTTTTCTATCATTCAAAATACTTTTGAAGATTTTCGATTAATTAGGTTCGGAACTAATCAAGGCAGGAAAACGTACAGAAAAAGCCATTATTTAAAATTAAATAAAAAATTGTGCGGTTAAAACTTACGCCCTGTGAAACAAACGAAAACCACTTTATTTATTTTCCAGCCCTTCATCTTGTGTGGATAGGCTAGTTTTATACGCATCTCAAATTTCAGGTTCATAGGATTTATGGTTTACGAGATAATCAATATAATCCGAAAAACTCGTTGTACTCTCACCAATAGGGCTTGTTATAAAAACGGAACCCTAAAAATATATAAATTTCAACTAACTCTTCTGTGAAGTATCCTTTTTATTTATATTGTGATAGAAAATATATACTAAATATATTATGTGATAATAAAGATAAATATAAAAATAATACAAAAATATATACATATGTAGTGATTTTTTCCATAGGAATAACACTGTGAAAAGAAAAAATAAAATATAACACTGCATAAATATTACATATATTTATAATTACTTAGTATTTCATTTTTCATTTCAAACATTTAAAAATATTGTGATATTTAAAATCCACATTATTTGTTTACTTTTTTCATAATAAATGAGTGCATTTAATACTACACCACTGACAGAAAAATCATGATTTTATTTATCATATTTGCTCGACCGAACACGAAAAATGAGATATCTCAACGCTCCGAGGCATTGCAATGAGTATTTAAATGAGCTATATTATGCCCTTATTTAGTAAATAACTGTTCCGAAAACATTTTTCTTTCTTTTTTTATGGTTTCCTATTTCCTTAAAAGTTAGGGTTTATTATGGCGCACCATAATTTTAATACAAATTTATTTTATACTAGATCCAACAACATGATAATAAAACACAATTTTTGAATACAAGTATTGCAAGTATTTCTATATTTTCTCCACTTCTATTAGAATAAAAATTGTTCATCGTAGGTTGAATAAATTTTTAACAGTAAACTGCCACTTTTAAAATAATTTAATTAATCTGTTTTTGCGACACGATAACTTTTTAAAATATATCGATACGAAACACCTGAAATCTCAGAATGAAATTGCCTGTGAAAATTTATTGCGATACTTGAGAACAAAAACATAGAAGCAGTACAAAAAATGGCAAATTTATGTTTTAAAATTTCGTTACGAGAGAAAAGCTATTGTATAAATATGAGTTAATTTAAAATATTTTTTGTTTGAGCTTCTCTGTCAACATGAACAAATATTTTTAGCCGTGAACTTTAAACATCAATACAAATCATTATCAGTATACTGTACGCAATATAAAATCCAACAAAAAAAGATTATTAAAATTAAATTTCAATCATTTCTAAAACTTAAAAAGATTTAAATAAAACAGTTCATTTCCGTAATTTTAGCTTATTCCTTTTAGTAGACCATTATGGAAAGTGATTTGAATTCAATTTGATAAAATAAAAAACAAATAAACACTTTTTAGTCGGTAAAACTGCAAATCAAGATAAAATGAAAATAAAACTATATTGACATAAATATGCGAATAGAAATAAAATAATATTTAAGCATCCTTTTCTGAAACGATTTTCTATAATCACTTTTCGCAAAATGTAAAGGAAGAATAAACACAAAAGTTTTTTTCTTAAATTACATAAATTATTGCGGAAATTGGTTTAGGTACAAAGCCTGCACCCGTTTATAATATTCGACGTTCAGATTAACTGTTGTGGCAACAGTAGAAAGTGTTAACTATATACAGGTTGAATATCAATGTTAAACGTATAGTATTGATAAAAACAAAGTTTTTGCAATCATATGAATCAATTCAATTCTCCATTACACTAACATTGTTTTTTCCAACTTTATATAAGTTATTTAACTGGAGAATTTTTCAAACCTGAGCTTTCTATACTCGTTTATTGATTTTTTCCAATAAAACTTTATAGCAAAACTGCTTTTTTCTATATAAATAAAACATCTAAAACAAATTTAAAAGCAAATGTTTTGCATAATTGGAAAAGTTTATAGTTTAAGGGATTATTTGTTATTTTTGCACAAAAAAATAAATGTTTAGAATATTTTTTGTTTCCTGAAATCTACTTTAAATTCATTTATATTTTGTACCATCGCTATACTTTAAAATCTATAGTATCGAGCTGTGCTACTTTTTTATATAAATAACTCGATGGCGAAGAAAAAATAATAAACGTCATCTAGATCAACAATTTTAACTTCAACTATGGGCTATTATTTTGAAAACGTACATCGAAAAAAAATCAACTATTTTTGCGATTCACGTATTTTTTTTGCAAGTAAAGAGAAAAATAGTTGAATAATCGAAATGTGTATGTTGGAAATGAATAATGTTTCTCTTTTCCGCTAAGCGGCGCGTTAAACCTTGTTTTACTTCAAAGCTCATGTCTCAACAATCGTTCTTTTTTTTGTTTTTCACAAATTTTAAAGTAAACACATGCAGCTTTGAAATTTCAAAATTCGTCCAATTCTTCGTGTAAAAAATTCGTTTGGAATCTCTCACTTTTTTTGTAATTTCATAGCTGCATGTCTTTACTTTAAAATTTGTGAGATATGAGATTTGAAGTAAAACAAGGTTTAACGCGCCGACTAGCGGAAAAGAGAAACATTATTCATTTCCAACACACACACACACATTTCGATTTTTTCATTATTTTTCTTTTTTCTTGCAAAAATATACGAAAGTTGCATTAAATTTGTGGGACCTATTAGCAAAATATTGACACCATTATCAAAAAATCGTGAAAAGCCTCAAAAATTCACACGCGCATAACTCCGATTCAGAGTACTCAAAAATAAATCCAGAAAGTATTTTTTTTCTTTCGTCAATACGAACTAACAATATATCAAAATTTCAGATTTTTAAAAATCAAAAATTTAAAAATCGATAGAAAAATGTCTGTTTTCAAAATAATAGCCCTATGCTAAAGAGATCCATATATGGTCAGTTTTGAAAAAGAATCAACGTGATTGACATTCATGACTGACTGTGTATGTATGTGATTGATAATGAGTGACAGTCAAATTTTATAACTGACGAAATTTAAGCATGCTTTTAAATTTGTATTGTCGGATGGTTGACATTGATGATTGATCGTGTGACCCTTAATATTTAATACCGGAATCGATTAAAATATAATTCAGATGTTTAGAATTTGAAAAATAATTTTAAAAAACTGTCTTTTGTTAACCATAACTACAAATTTAATCAATATAAAAATTACTATAGTTAACATATTGCTACAGATATGCCAAGTTGATATCCTTTGTATTGAAAACGATACGTTTTTATCGTTTGCTATCCGTTTCTATCGTATTCAATTATTTTGAACGCGTAGACTTTGTCTGCCAGATACAAAACGCATCGGAATCTAACCTTACCAGTAGGATTTTTCAGTTTTCGGTTCCAATGGTCTTTTTACGATGAAATTTCTATCATAAGTAATCGTTTTAAATCTGCAGCTTCCGATTGAACTTTTTTGGTAAAACTGAGCTATTTTTGAATGGTTTTCTTTCGTCCATTCCGTTTATAGTACCAATCGTATCGTATCGTATCGTATTTTTCGTCATTAAATTGTTATCGGGTTAAGCCTGAAATTTCCGAGCAAATTAGATAGGGAAAACCTGAATACAGTTAGGGCGTGATCAGGACTAGAAAAAGTAATTTTCTGCCGTATTAGAGCAATCTGATGTTGGCCTGTTTCAAACTTTAATTAGAATATCCTTTTTGGGTTAACCTTATTTGAATATCTGACCCCTAGTTGGGCAATCTCACCAGATCCTAATACAAAATACCTTACTAGAGTTTGCCCTATTTAATTTTATATGGCAAGCTTGATCAGGAGCTGAGCTGACAATTCCAATCAGGGTTCGATTGGGCAAAAGCGTTACACTCATGATAAGGGCCAAATAGAACTAGAGTAAACCTGATCAGATCCCTATGAGTATTATACCGCATTTACAGCGACATAGCAAATTAGTTGATAGTATATTAATTTGCATCTTGTCATATTTAATATGAGTTTACAGCGTAGATTGCAAATTAAATCTTTTATGACATAAACACATTTTAATTTAGTTTAGTTTAAATTGATATCTGTCAAACTTTTAAAAAAGTTAAAAAAAATATGATAACTAGACCATTCCTCAAATTGTTTCTCTTGTTGAACAATATTTGACGGAGAAAAGAAATTTGATGATTTAAGTATTTAGGAACAGGATACGGTGTAGAAATCAAACATTTTTATTTGCATTGGCGTTTACAGCGTCAAATATCAATTTGAAAATAATTTGCTAGGTATCAAATCTAGATATCAAATTAGTTGCAAGCTATTAAAATAAAAAGAGTTTACAGCACAGATTTAAATTGCATCTACTAATTTGCTATGTCGCTGTAAACGTGGTATTAATAAAAATTTGCTCGTGCAGCGTGCTTATGATTAAAAATTTTGAGGATAACTCGTGATCCATTCATAAGATAAATAATAGAAAACAAACGACCCGTACACAGTACTCCAGTATTCCGATTTGTACTTACTCAAAAATCTCTAAGAGCTTTAATGCTCAAAAAGCTAAATTTTATTTTTTAATGTTTCGCCCTCGCATATTTTAGTTTTATTTTAAAAATAAATTTTCGTGCTTGTTAGATTTTATTTTGTTTTATTTTATTTCGCTCAAAAGAAAAGACGAATGAAATCTAGTTTTTTTCTAGCTATCCGTTACACATATTTTTTCTTGTTTATGGTCAGCTTTTGTCCTGTGTCGTTGTTTAATAAGAAAGAATAATAGAAATTTGTATGTTTGGTTGACTCATAATTTTAGATAATGACTTCATGTCTTTGTAATTTATTATTTTTACATAATTTATTAATGAACAATTTATATCATTTTGTTAATGAATACAATTATGACATTAAAAAAATTATTAAGTGTCATTATTTAATAACCGAATTATTTAAATAAAAAATATAACAATACAATATGATTAATTTTCGATTATTATGTTTATTAATTAACTAATTTTTAAGATATTTAATTTCTATCTATTCATACACAGTTCAATTCATACACGAGAACACACGTTTTTACTTCACCACAATTTCAAATTGTGTGAAGTATGTAATGCAATCTATCGGGAAAAAAAAATCTTACATACCCCAAAATTTGTTTTTTCTTTTGTTTTGGACCATCCTCTATCTAAATAGCCAATAAAAATTTTGATGTACGTCTGTGTGTGGGTGAGTGTGTGGGTGGATGTGTGGGTATGTGGGTGTGTGGGTGGGTGAACTTTCTGCATAGGATCTTGATGAAACTTTGGCAGACGAAAAAGGTTCACTTTTAAATGGGAGATCTGGATTCATTTCAAATTTGGACAAAATGGTGGGGAGTCTCCCTAAGACCTCTAAGTTTAAATCTTGACTATCTTCTACTCCCGGCTTATGATCTTATGGAAACTTGGTATGTAAGGTTTTAGTACTGTTTCCAATATTTCTGCATACCATCTTCCTGTTTGTCACTTCCGGTTAAAAAGTTTTTTTTTCAGGAGTTTATCCCCTCTGTAGCCTACAATTGCCGATTGATTTTCATGAAACGTTGGAGAAAGCTTTCATAGTAACATTTTATTAGCTTTTGGAGTATATTGGATAAAGGGTTGGGGTGTCCACCATACAACAGGTGTTTTTTTTCACTGTTTTTAAATTTGTTGGGAGCATACAACATTCGTTCGTGAATGAATTTTGATGACACTTTGGAAAAAGATGCAAATATGTACGGCAAAGAACTGATTGATTTTTGAGCGATAGTGAACAAAGTGGTGGGGGGTCCCCAAGCACCTGTTTTTTTTAAAGCTCAATAACATCTGTACCTGATCAGCGAATTGGATGAAACTTGGTACATAAGCATTTAGTACGGCTCACAATAGTTCTGCATCCCAATTTCTGGTTTTTCCCTTCCGGTAAAAAATTTTTTTTAGTACTTTTTTGAAGATTTTCCAGTGTCCTTATGCACACTACAGCCTACAATAATGAAGTGATTATGATGAAACTTATGAAAAAGGTTTCAATTAATGTGAGAAGATAGTTATCATCTTTTGGGACACATTGATCAAAGCGGCGAGGGATCTACCATACAAATGCTGACTTTTCGCACTTTGTTTTTAAAGTTTGTTGGGAGCATACAGACTTCATTCACTAATCAATTTTAATGGCACTTTGAAAAAAGATGGAAACTTAAATAACAAAGAACTGATTAGTTTTTGGACCATATTGGGATAAGTGGAGGGGGTCTCCCGAACACCTGTTTATTGTGTCACTATTTTTTCAATGTTTGTTGGTTGTATACAGCATTCGTTCGTGAATGAATTTTGATGACACTTTGGAAAAAGATTCAAATATGTATGGCAAGGAACTGATTAGTTGTTTAGCGATAGTGAACAAAATGGTGTGGGGTCTCCGAGCACCTGTTTTTTGAAAGCTCAATAGCATCTGTACCTGATAATCGAATGGGATGAAAGTTGGTACATAAACATTTAGTACGGTTCGCAACAGTTCTGCATCCCAGTTTCCGGTTTGTCACTTACGGTTAAATTTTTTTTTACTTTATCTCGTACAACAGAATTTACGTTTGTTGGGATACTACTACTTTCTTTAATATTTTTATAATTAGAACTACGTGAAATCTACAACATTGGTTACCTTTTAATTAGAGTATTTGATGGATGCTCACTATATATCCCGAACACAATGTTTACAGAGCTGTGGTGAAGTCAGCCTATGCATCAGCGTCGCAACATTATTTATTAAAACCGGCAAAAACAGAAGCCGCTTTCGATTTGAGTGAAGTAACTGCATTTTCTGATACAAATGTAAAAACTCTATGAAACTGTTGTTGTTTTTTAAGTAAACTGCCAACAAAATCTTTTCTTGTAATTTTTCGTTTTGTTCACAAAACGATTTTTCGTAAATTGTTTTATTTTATCTTAAGAGCAAGGCTAAAAATCAAAAAGTAAAGCCCGCGTGGTTAAGAATAAAGGAAATAGAATTATAGGTTTTGGCTTTTAGAGGAGGATGTATTTTGTTACTCGATTCCTATTATTTTTTCCGATAGAGAAAGAAACCACCGTATCGTTTTTCCTTTTAAACAGGATGTTTTACCTATTGTTTTTAATCGTTTCCTGCCGTAAAACTCCAACTGGTAATTTAAAAAAAAACACCTTCTGCGGAAAATGTCAGAACTGCGTCAGTTTGAATGTCCGAAGGGTCTAGTGACGATTTCAAGCCTTTTTCAAACCATTCAAGCCATTTTCAACTCAGTTACAGCTGAATAAGCATTGACCTGCTCAATGGACCAATTGACCTGCTCAATTGTATAACATCGTTTCACGTGGAAAATTAATTGGACAAATACTCTAGCTAGAAGTTGGCTATTCAAAAAATAATTTACTAAATTTAGTCTATATTTTAAACTCGATCAGAAAATTGATAATCTTGACAAAATTAATCACCGACAAGACACTATTAAGAGTCTACGCGCCGTTTTTAAAATTCGCAACAATTATGGATGGGGTTTTAAGTGTATCTGCTGCTTTATATTATCATCCTGCAACAGTTCTACACGAATTCAACTTCAATATTATGATGATAATCAACACCGTAGACCAAGTTATTTCATGACGGACTGACTCTAACGTAACTTTAACTTAACTGAGAATGATGAAACTGAACATTAATGTGATTATTCGACGATACCCGAGTTAAAATGAAAATATTACTTTTGATTGAAATACTGTCCTCTTCAACATTTATTAATTTAATCTTTTCAATAAAAAATGGAAATAAGTATACATAAAAATCGGCTTATTTCTTTCAGGTTAAATTTAAAAAAAAAAAGTTATACCATCTGACCCATTTTTATACTTAAAGTTTAAGAGGAAATATAATAACAAAAATGGAAAAAAAACTTAATCCTGAAAATACTTTCAACTGTACATGATTTCTGAAATTTTCAGAAAGATTTTAGAAAAAAATTATATTTTAACATAGAAATTGAGTTTGGAAATAAGGTTATCTTATAGTAAGATTATAGTATAGTAAGGTTGGTTGCAGAATATTTACCTTTTGTATAAGATTGTTTTTAATTGTTTTTTATTAAATAAGCTAAATAATACCATATTGATTTTATTTTTTAAAAATAAGAACATGAGTTGCATAGGCTCACTTCACCATTTAAATATTATTGATAGCTAAGTTTAAAACTCTATTGCAATAGAGTTTTAAAGTTTATAATTTTATAATCTTAGAAAATTTTATTACAACAAAAGAGAACTAATTAATTAATTGATTCTTCTTATAAAATTCTTGACTAGCACTATGTAAGGGCTCAGATTGTAATGAACACTGAACCTGCAAGTGACTCACCAACAAGAAACAATCGGAGGACTATGTGCCTGGCAGAGTTGTAATCCGACGAACTTCATCCATATGTGTTCGAACAGAAATCCCCCAGTTCAGTACAAAATAAATAAGCAAAATAAGGAGGCAGGGACTCTGACACCCCAGAGAATGAAATGTTCACTCACCCTATGACTGTTCCAAATCTTTATTCCTTCGATAACTTAATTATTAACAGATCATCTTCACCAAATCAAACATACGATTGATATATTAAAACGATTAATAGTATAATTTTTCAAAAAAAAAATGTGCCAATATTTCAGGCGATTGTTGAATTTGTTAACAATATATTAAATTATGTAGTAAAATACTATCGCATACCCCTGCACTTGTTGAATCCGTTAGAAATATATATTCAATAATGTTATAAAATTGTTGAGTTTGTTGATAATATATTCAATACTGATGTAACGAAATTAATGACAGCAAGTGTTGAAGCTGTTGTTAATATATTCTATGTTAAAGTAAAATAATGTCGCATACACATACAGTAGTTGAATCCGTTTGAAATATATATACAATGATGTAATAAAATTATTGAATTGGTTGATAATATATTCACTGATGCAACAAAATTAATGTCGGCAAATGTTGAATTTGTTGTTAATATATTCAATGATATAGTAAAATTAATGTCGGCTGTTATTTATGTTGTTGTTAATATATTAAATGGTGTACCAAAATGGATGTCGGACATTGTCAAATTTGTTAAAAATATAATAAATGATGTAACCAAATTAATGTCGGCAATTGTTGAATTTTTTGGAAATCTTTCAATCTCCAGCATATTCACGATCTCTCTTATTTCGATCTACTCTGATTTTATTCTGGTACACAATTTAATGTCAATTGCATTAAAACTTTTGAAAACATAAACTACCAACAAAATATCGAAGTTTTATATCTATTATTGTGACAACGTAATTACAAATTAGATCTATACCGATGATCTAATTTCGATCGATTGTCGAAAAATTACCAAATTTCCAAGTAAATATATAAAAAATTTCATAAAACAACAGAATATAAAATGAGATAGCAAATCAGACAGGTTGAAAAGATATGAACAATAGACGATAAGTTGTATTGCACGCGTTGATTAATGCATAATTAGTTGTTAAAAAACAGCTTTGTAAGAGGAGCTGAGCTTGACACGACTTTTTTTACTACATAGAGACCGAAAAACTCAATAGTGAATTAACCAAATGAAATTTATTTAAATGAAATAGGGATCAGATCAGGACAAATATAACATACTTTATTTAGAAAATCATAAACGATTCTGATCCGGAATTTACTAATAGGGATGAGATAGGTCTTCGCATTCCGGACCGGATCAAGACAAATAGGACGGGCCCTATTAGTGAAATCAAGTATGATTTCTGATAAGAATGCAAATAACTTATTAAGACTCAGTCAGTCCTTTGTTTTTGCGTTTTTGTAATAGTTGAATCAAATCAATTTGGCTAATTAAATCTATACTAATGATTTATTAATAATATAAAAATTAATAATCAATAAAAATTTGTAAAAGTACCAAAAATTATCACCCTTGAAAGTGGATGACGGTAAAAATCATGCTAAATGTAGCGGCCAGCATTATGCATGTGAGCATTATACCTGACATATATCCTGTGCATGGTGCCCGGTCTATGCACATTTCGTGCATATTTTTATTCTACTACTTTTTAAATTTTTAAAAAATTTTTAAATCATGTACATATCTATATAATACATAAATATTTGTTGTATTGATTTGATTTTTGTGACTAGGATCTTCTAATACGTCATGTATTTTTCATAAATATTTTTAGTAACGTCATCCCGACAAATAAAGATTTCGGTCATATTTTTAAGTTCTAAAATGAAAATATATGTAGTGATTGTATATATAAATGAGGCGTCTATTTTTTCGCCATTTTTTAACGATAAAATTTAAATGAAATAAAATATTTGACTTACATATAAAAAATAATATTAACTACCCACAATTTTCTTAATATTATAAAAAATAAATTTAAATATTGCTAAACCGATATGAAAAATGACAATAAAAAAAAATTAAATAAACATAATAATTTTTTTGAATCATTAAAACTAATTATTCAAAGTGCCTGTTTGCTTTTGTACGTGTTTTTATTAAAGTTCATCAAAAAATTCACTTAAGTTCATAATTTTAGATGGAAATAAAATAAAATTCATCAATTTATTATTACGGAAGTCATATTATCTTACAAAAATTTGAATGCAATCAATTAAAATCAACATAAATCAATTTTAGAAAATGTTAAACTACTTTTTCCCACACTATTTTTGTTTATTCTTTGTTTATTATTCTTATCATTCAATAAACTTCGTTTCCCTTTATTTTTTATTATTCGTGTAACATGCGGCACGATTCACGTACAACGCTTGTGCACACGTTTATGTGCACATATGTGCTAAGGCGTCTTACGACATGTGCACGGTACAGCGCGCATCATGTGCATGAGATGTGCTCTTTGTGAACGTGGATTTTGTAACATGCACAATTAATGCACATTGCACGCACTTTTTTCAAAATTGTTTTCCTCTATAGTAATTAAAAATGCAATCATGTGGGTTGGTTGGTACAGTTCGTTAGTAGAACATAAATAGGCTTGCTCGAAGTTTGTGTTGTGAATAAACAACAAGTTATGTAACTGAAAACACATTTGTATTTTATGAAACCGTTTGGCCATTTATAAATTTGGAGTGAATAAGGTTTAGTGAAGTATCAACTTCCCACTTTTAGAAATCATGCAAGCTAATTGTCCTTTAGGCTCCTATTCTTGACCCTCAAAAAACAGTTTCGGATGGCGATCTTATTATTTAGTTATCTTAACAGAGTCTAAAATTAATGCCATAACATGGAATATTTTACATTTCTTGATTGAACAATTGATAAAATTGGTTATCTGGACAACCGACGCTGCCCCCACCATTTTGATCAATCTAATATTTGGCATACAAGTGGTAAGTATAATTATTAAATATTTATAGTCTTTTATTAATTTTTATATTTCTCAGTAGTAGCTTATTTATAGACTATTTATTTTTTTAAAGTGGTAAGTAGTGCAGAAGGAGTGATAAATACGTCTGTTTCAGAAAAAAGTTAAAGTGTTTACTTTAAGTTCTAGAAATGCAAATTGAGGGTAGTTTTGTAGTGGAGAAATTAGTTTGTATAGGTGGTGTATAAATCTATAATATTAGGCTACCATTCTCACAAATCACTGGGTCTGGCAAACTGAAATTGGTTGTGGAAAATCTTCTATGGCCATGATTTGATCTAGGGACGGCTTTACTCCATCCTTTGTGATTTTATAGCTAAACAAATCAAGAGAATGAACGCCAAATACGCATTTAGTAATTTTGATTTCAATATCGAAAGATAGCCTTTTGAAGAGAATGCGTAACTGATTTTGGTGTTCCTGTGGGAAATTACTTGCCACTTAAACATTGCATTTCGTCCAAAAAAATACTTGAACGTCCAAGCTACGTTTAACAGACCATAAGGGATTCTAAGAAATTTTAAAAGACCAAACGGGACAGATATCGCAGTTTTATGAATATCGTTCGCAGCGATCCGGACAAGATCGATTGTGGTAAACATAGTGCATCCGTGAAGATGCATGGAAAAATTCAGGATATGTGATATGAGGTATCGATATGGGATGGTAACATCATACAGTCGTCGGTAGTCCCCGCAATGTCTCCAATCATTTTGATCCTTCTTCGGACTAAATGTAGTGGAGATGTAGCACAAGATGTGGATGGTCTGACCAATCGTTGCTTTGCTATATGCGAAGATTCGACTTTTAATCTTGAATTTAGTCGCTTCCAGTCTACATGGTCGGGAGAGCATCTTGCAGCTTTCGGTCTGAATGTTCGGCGAAATGTTTTTCGAAGAAAGTGATCTGCTTCTAGGTCTAAAGTTTTTTCGTTGAAAAGTAGAGTACCTAGAAAGTGATCGAGATCTTGACCTCTGGGAGTTGTTTTTTCTTAGCACTCCAGATGTGATTTCATATTGTATTGTTAAAAAGAAGTTGTTATAGTTGTTCTATAACATCTTCTCATATGGATGTTGTGATTGTTGTCAGATCCCTGTAGATGTCGCAGGTACATTGTCTGTTTCGACATTGGACTGGTTTATGTTACCACAATAAAGGGTGGTTGATTCGTTAATTGCTTCCTTAAATCTGTTTGCAAGTGCAAGCAATTATTGAATATTGCCACTTTTTACTAAGGCAATGACAGTTTTTACACAAAAATGGAGTCGGGCAAGCCAAAGATTTTTCATGAGTTCAGGTACGACCACAATGGAATCCCCAGTTATAAAATGTAGCTGGACGTAGAATGAAGAAGACATTTGATTACCAATATCTAGAGTTTAAAGAGATTTTCTATTCGATTCTGTTCTGACTCTGAAAGCTGCCTAATTATTTTAGCCTTCAGAGTCTCGTAACATTTCGTTGTGGGGGAATTTAACAAGAGTGGGAAAACGATGGCAAGCACATTTGGTGAGCAGCGAGCAGCTAACACTGTTACATGTCGTTGGACATCGGTAACGACTTTGTTAGAGAATAGGTTCTCTACTAACAAGAACCACTACCCTGGTTCATATTCAATAAAGTCTGGAAGTATTGCCGTCATCATTTTCCTTTCTGGTTTGGGTTTCCTATTTTTATGTAGTTTTATTGGTAGTGATTTCCTTACTATTTAGTTTGTTCCGCGGTTGACCGTAAAATTCGTTTTCCGCTTGAGTCCAACTTTGTTTCACTCATTTAAGTGAATCAGTTACGGGATAACAAAATTGTAAAATTGAACGCAAAACCAATTATCAATCACATAAGAAGTATAAATATAAACAAATATAAAGTAATATATAAAATATTAACCAAATAAAGCAATATTTTTGTTGGCTTTTTTATTAATGGCGTGAATTTAAGAATATAAAAAAAAAATTTTCTACTACCCAACTTCAAAATTCTACTTTCGATGTTTGTTCATTGCATCGAAAATTTCTTTTTCGTCACCAGTGATAAAAAAATCTATACAAATTACTTTCGTACCTAGTGACGAAAGTAATTTTTTAAAAGCCATCTATAAACTAATTTCTTAACTAGAATAAACTATCATAGAACACCCGTTAAGATAATCAATTTATTGAACGAAATAATTTTGTTAGTGTTAATTTGTCTCTTTTGGGAAGATGACGTTAATAAATTTTAGAATTATTTACGGACATTTTACATTAGAAATGTAAATTTAATAACTAGTTAAGTTAGCTATATAATATTCATATATGTATTCTTTTTAACTAGTATGGTAACAAACAGTTGGTGTTAAGATATTTAAATAAAAAATTATTTCACCTACTTATTTAAGAAAAACGAAATAAAAATATTCATTTACATAAACTAATTAACGTTGTTTTAAAATATATCAGGAATCTACGTAACGTCATCCCCATACAAAAACTAAATCAAAACTGTTGTTTTTATTTTAGAAATAATAATAAAATTTTTAAATTAGATTTTGTTTATTACAAAACCGTCTTTAGTTATAAGCCTACTAGACGCGAAATGCAAAAAACAATAAACCTTTAAAGAAGTGTTATTGAATGATTTTAGGGACTTTATAGATAAATAAAGTAAAAATATAGCGTTTTGTAGTGTAAATAGAATAAAAATATGTATATGTATAAAGTTGACGATTTTTTTTGTACGAACAGATATTCGCTTGTAACTAAAGACGATTTTGTTTATGACATACAAATTGGATAATTTATTCATATTGAGTCATTTATATTTTAATAGCAGAAATGTAAATATAAATTTAAAGACTTTGTTTGGATGTTTGTATGTTTTAAAATTTGAGTTGTATGTAATTATAAATGAAAATGTTTAATAATTAATAATAATTTTTAAAAAGTAGTAGAAAAAGTACAGTCTTCTACTCGCCGAAAATCATATTTTGAACTTCGCGATCATTACCAACCTCGGCTATCGCCTCGGCTGATAAACTGTCCTCTCGCTTCAAAAAATGTTGTTTTCGGCATCGTTGAAGAATATACTATTGTGACTCATCCAATTCCTTTTTTGTAATTGAGTTGATTTCTTGTTGTGACTTTTATTTGATTTAGATATAATTTGACTGTTGGTGTTATGCTCGTTTTTGAAAAATAAATAATCACTTTTCTTGTTATACGGTTACGGCAATCTAGTTTTATAAAATCCCACGCAGCTTTCTTACAGTAAAAATAATTTTTACGCACAAACGAATTGTAAAACACATTTTACAACCAAATTATCGTGGAAGTTGAACTTAACGCCCGTAAAATAAAAGCCCGTTGCTATATGAAATATTAGTATATTTTTCTACTTTACCGCCCGTAAAATATTCATAAAATTAAAACATACAAAGAAATTATTGTTTAGTAATAGAGTATTAGTTTAGTAATTTGTCAAAATGTCTAGCGAGTTTAAAAAACTCAAAAATTGATATATTCTACAATTAAGTTGTGCAGTTGTGCATAAAACGTTGTACATGCACACAGGCTGAAAGGAAGATTGCACCCTTGGTTCAATAAAAGCCCTCGCTTCGCGTCGGGCTTCAATAGGAACCACAGTCGTAATCTTCTTCTTACAGCCGTCGATATGTAAATAACTATTAATTTAAAATCCCTAGAGGCTTTGTAATAATTTTTATGGTTGTTGTGCTATTTTACCGTTGTTCAATACCCCCAAAAAATCAATATATAACGGTATTTATTAAACTGATCTGAAAAGAATTTATATTCTAGGTATTTAACTGTTATTTGATGCAATGTTATATTGCACCAGATTTCCATAAACACGAACTGAATTTTTTAAATAGTGTTTTCTGCTCTTTTTATTTAAAACTACTAGTTGATGTTGTCCGATCACATAGGGGTCACCATTTATAGTTTTGTAGCTTTATAAAACTACACTCGTATACTCACACAAGGATTTGGATTTAAAGAGGAATCTGGTTCCTACAAGCCTTTACTAGCTTGCAACTTCGTCATTAGGAAGTAATCATCGCTTAAGTTAATACTTTCTCCTCAGGGCTGCCATGCAAGCCTAAGGAGTTAGTACTAACGAATGTTGTCGGTAAACTTTGCTATCTACTGTAATACTGGTATTGAAAGAATTACTTCAGCCTTTACTATTGTTCCTGTATTGAATGCGCCCTACTTGCCCTAATGAAATAAATTTTAATGACGGAGATTGTAAATAAATCAAAACCATTATTTCAATCAACGTGTTTATTTTTTGAAACATCAAATAATATTAAGGTTTCCCTCAAATATTATAACTTAAAAATAAAATAGATTTTGTTTTGAACAAACAAAATCAAAACAAACAAGTAATCGTTGTCATGGCAAAACAAAATAAAAAATCGTAAACCATTTCTTTGTGTTAAAGAAGCGATTTCACAATAAATCGCGTACGAGCTTTGGTTTCATTTATTTCCCACGAGGGCATAAATAAAAGTTGTAAGAGAGGGCAAAAGTTTGGTTCGGGATGATTTGAATAAATGATAAAGTCTTCTACACAAAATAGATTTTTCTTTAAAAAATTTTTCTATTAAATCAAATTTATTATATGGTCACCTTATATGATTAACATACCACTTTGTTTTATTAAATCGTATTATCACAAATCTCAAATCTGGAACAAAAACTTATAAATTCAATTTTTCATTTTTATTTAAAAACATTAAACTCTATACAAGATATAAATTGAACTCCTGATATAAATATAATGAAATTTGTTCTATCTTTGCTTTGAAAAGAATTGAAAATAGAAAAATCTTTCAAGATCTTTTTCAATCAAATCAAATGGAATATTATAAAATAGATTACATACATTAAATGCTGTATAGTTTCTTTTCATTTTGATTTGACAGACTAATTTAATTGCGAGAGATATTAAAGTAATGGAAGACCGATATCCTTTATTGTTGTGCTGTTGAAGATGAGGTCATTTGATGATATTAATCTTAGTGACTAAAATAAAAATAAAAATAAATTCTGGAATCAATTTTATGAATGCAAGTTGTGAATTTGATGTGTCAGGCTTTTTTATACTTAATCCCTTATAATTGATTGAAACTTGATTTTAGCCTAACTAAAAAACGTCCAGAAATTGCAATTATGCTTCTAACTCTCATGCTCTCATGTTATTTTAAAATTCGTTTATAAAATTCTGTATTTATTTAGTCTTTTTTTTACCTGATGTATCCGATTCTACTTGGTCATAAACCTGAATTTTTATAATAATTAAAAAAAAAAATCATGAAATAAATGCATTCAATTATTTATTTTCTCTACATTTTTCTGCAAACTATAAAACAAAAAATTATAATTTCACATTTTGTAACGACCAACAAAAGTCTGTTCAATAGACATTTTCTTTTAAAATATAAAATTAACAGTTCTCACATAATCAACATACATTCCGTACTATCAAACAGTTTGGACTTGTCCCTTAAAATAATATACGTCTATTTATGACGTTCCACTGTAATACATAACTTTAAAACATTTAACGGATTTTACATTTCAAAGATTTTTTTTTAATTCAAAATTAGGCATGAGTCTCTGAATATTCGAAGATATCATGCCCAACTAGGGATTAGGATTAAGTTTGAATATTTATTCAGTGCCTTTAAGAAATTTATGGACGCAAACTTTGAAATTTTGAGAATTAAAGCTATCAGGAAAAAACCCATGTAGGTAAGGCATTCCATAAATGAGAGACTTTGTTGTAAAAATCACGCTGAAATGCAACAGCTCTGCACCTTTTTATATGAACTGAAACAGGATGGGCAACAAAATTTGCTCTGGTGTTACGCGATAGGTTTGCTAGTTCAGGTAAAATAGATTTTATATCATAAAAGTAATCGATAAATAAATAAATAAATCGAGTAATAGATTTTGTATCATAAAAGTGCATTAACGGTTAACTCGTACAAAAATACATTTATTTTGTAGTATTTGTTAAAGAGAGACGATGAAATAAAGTATATTGATCCTGCGCAGATCTTGGCAACATTAATAGGATATTTCGTTTTGTTTTAGTGGCTTAAATTGAAATGCATTTGCAGTATTAATAATTGTTTCGCTTTTGAAGGACCTCATGTTGCTTTTATTTGATAGTATTTGAATGATTTCTGTTTGTCTGTCTCATTTGTTTTTTATATACAGGTCTGAGTCTGAGTCTGAGTCTGAGTCTGAGTCTGAGTCTAAGTCTGAGTCTGAGTCTGAGTCTGAGTCTGAGTCTGAGTCTGAGTCTGAGTCTGAGTCTGAGTCTGAGTCTGAGTCTGAGTCTGAGTCTGAGTCTGAGTCTGAGTCTGAGTCTGAGTCTGAGTCTGAGTCTGAGTCTGAGTCTGAGTCTGAGTCTGAGTCTGAGTCTGAGTCTGAGTCTGAGTATAAGTATGAGTCTGAGTCTGGGTCTGAGTCTGAGTCTGAGTATGAGTCTGAGTATGAGTCTGAGTCTGAGTCTGAATCTGAGTCTGAGTCTGAGTCTGAGTCTGAGTCTTAGTCTGAGTTTGAGTCTGAGTCTGAGTCTGGGTCTGGGTCTGAGTCTGAGTCTGAGTCTGGGTCTGGGTCTAAGTCTGAGTTTGAGTCTGAGATTGAGTAACGACGGACTATTTTCAATTTTTGCTCTAAAATAATAGTATTAATATTTAAAGAAATTCGCTAATAATTTATTAATTTATTTCTCTTCAATTGTAATAAACGTAGGAACATTTGTTTGTACTACTGTGCAGTTAAACATTTTTTTTGTTGACGGTTTAGTTACGTCCCTCAATGCCAATTAATATTATATCTTTTCCATAAATGATTGTTTAAATTGTAAAAGTAGAATTGTTGTCTGTATTGGAGAGAATTGCTTATTAAGATACTGGAGAGGGAAACATGTAACCTAAACTGTCTGTATATAAGCCATCAAATGGTTTTGATCGGCAAATATTATGTAAATTTACATCAAAAGATTTTTATATAAATTTTAACCAAGATGATAACTTGAGCCACTAGTCTTTTAGTATGGTTAGTTACATATTAATTATTGTCGGCATAAAAGGATGTACCACCAAACTAATAAATATATTTGATAAATAAATTTAAATTAATACAAAAATGTAAATTCTAAATGTGTAAAATATATTTCTTTTCTATAATTTTACAATGGAGTCAAATTCAGATGATTGTTTAGTAGATGAGCAAGGTTGTAGTGAAACATCGGCTTTGTGAATAAATAAAACTCATTTATGTATATTTTGTTGAGGATGATGAAAGTTTATTGAAATAATTTGATTGATAATTAGGTGATAATGTGCAACCGAGTGGATAGTGTTGATATTATGTATATAACTGAAGGGAAGAAATGTATGTAATATGATAGACAAATATGTACTGGAGGATATATTGGGAAATGAATTGCATGAAAAAAAAGAAGTATTTAATTCGGGAACGCTGAGCAGAAGAATGTGACGGTGTAAGAAAAAGGAGAGAGTTATATCAACATTTTAACACAGTACTAGAGTTGGATCATCCATCATATACTGCATTACTGTAAGCACTTTTTGGTTTCATTTATATAATTTTTGTGTTTTAGTTCTTTTTTGTATTAAATTATTTAGTTTTTGTTATATTCAGTATATAATTTTAATTTTTTATATGCATATTATTCTGTGATTCATAAATAAGAGATTTGCAAGTGTAAATTGTTTAAAGTAGATTCAGTTTTCCGGTTTAATATTACAGTTTGGCTTTACAAAGTCCAAATTTCTCTACAAGTTTGAGTTTGAGTCTGAGGCTGAGTCTGGGGTCTTAGTCTGAGTCTGAGTCTGAATCTGAGTTTGAGTCTGAGTCTGAGTCTGAGTCTGAGTCTGAGTCTGAGTCTGAGTCTGAGTCTGAGTCTGAGTCTGAGTCTGAGTCTGAGTCTGAGTCTGAGTTTGAGTCTGAGTCTGAGTCTGAGTCTGAGTCTGAGTCTGAGTCTGGGTCTGAGTCTGAGTCTGAGTATGAGTCTGAGTATGAGTCTGAGTCTGAGTCTGAGTCTGAGTCTGAGTCTGAGTCTGAGTCTGAGTCTGAGTCTGAGTCTGAGTCTGAGTCTGAGTCTGAGTCTGAGTCTGAGTCTGAGTCTGAGTCTGAGTCTGAGTCTGAGTCTTAGTCTGAGTCTGAGTCTGAGTCTGAGTCTGAGTCTGAGTCTGAGTCTGAGTCTGAGTCTGAGTCTGAGTCTGAGTCTGAGTCTGAGTCTGAGTCTGAGTCTGAGTCTGAGTCTGAGTCTGAGTCTGAGTCTGAGTCTGAGTCTGAGTCTGTGTCTGAGTCTGAGTATAAGTATGAGTATGAGTATCGGTCTGAGTCTGAGTCTGAGTCTGAGTCTGAGTCTGAGTCTGAGTCTGAGTCTGAGTCTGAGTCTGAGTCTGATCCTGAGTCTGAGTCTGAGTCTGAGTCTGAGTCTGAGTCTGAGTCTGAGTCTGAGTCTGAGTCTGAGTCTGAGTCTGAGTCTGAGTCTGAGTCTCAGTCTGATTGTGAGGCTGAGTCTGAGTCCGAGTCTGAGTCTGAGTCTCAGTTTGACTTTGAGTCTGAGCCTGAGTCTGTGTCTGAGTATGAGTATGCGTGTGAATCTGAGTCTGTGTCTTAGTCTAGGGCTGAGTTCAAGCCTCAGCCCGATTTAAAAAATTACCAAAATATAGCATTAAATTTTGACTTCTTTTCAACAATCCAAATTAAGACCCTATGTTTGCTTTTTTTTCTTTCAAACTGCAATCTACAAAAAACCAAAATCTTACAATTTAAAATTTCATTTGTTGGGCAAAATATAAAAAAAACTGAAAAAACTAATAGGTAAGAGTTTAGACTAAGTGAACAAAATTTGATTAAAATTTATCGCAATCCTAAAACGAAACTTGGTTCTTGTTGTTATATAAAACTAGCGATCTTAAAAAAGTGTTGGCAGTGGCAGTAAAAACTGTTGGAGTTAAAAGTGTTGGCAATGGCTATAATGTCATTATAGTATTGAATTTTTAAGCGATTTCCGCTTTTTTAAACCTTGGTACGAACATTTTTTGTACAAATGTAGTGTGGCTCGAAATTTCATTAGGAATAGGAACGTTTCACACCCAAAAACGTGCTTAAGCTGGAACAGCATTTACTGTAAGGGAAAGTAATGGTTGGGGTTTTTATTTACAATCCAAATATTAAATCGAAGAAATACTAAATTGTTATACTATTGGAAAAATCATAGGAAGATATACCAAAGAACAGTGAAATTTAGAATTGTATTTCAGGTTAAAATTTTAATTTTAACTTAGAATTCAATGAAATATGCATTACAACTCTTTAACAATATGTACTATGTAGCGCTCACTTTTGAAAGATGGTGGTTTAAAAGAGTGCGCCATAATGAACTAGTGAGAGAAAAACGCTAATTCATTCGTTACTGACTTTTTCTAACATATTGGCCTTTGATCCGATAAGGAGAGTTTATTTGAAATTCTCTAGTTTTTTTACATATTTTCTAGGGCAACACTTCTTCGTAACAGCTTTCGTCTATACCTTAGAGACAAAGGTATTTCTTGTTACATGGTTTAATAATCTCAGGTGTGCTTTTATAATATTATGCTTTAACGACCTTTGGCTTGATCCCCATTTCGGTAAACGTAATTCCTATATTATATATAATAATAAATAATTTATTAAGTTTATAACGATTTGATTCCTTCTAAAAAATTGCAAGTCATGAGAGGAACAATATTTTTCAATTGAAATATTCCTCTAACTGCTCCAGAATCCACAGCAGTTGAAAACACTTTTTCAAATTCCCAAATATATTATGCACGTGGCTCAAACAAATAAAAACAATTATAACGCCAGCAGCAAATTGAATAAAATAACAAACAAATAGACATTGCATTCTTCATTTCATTTTGTTAATATGATATTGTAAAAAAACGTTGTGACAGATTTCAAAAATCCATTAAAGAGTATTCCACCACGAACCCAATTATAAAACAAGAAATCAGTACAATGATTCTTCACAAAAAAAAGATGTTTCCGAGAAATAAGAGGTTGGTGATATTTTTTATCGAATTTTCTTTACCTACCTCAAAAATGTAAAAAGCATTATGAAATGACAATGTAAGAATGACTTTGAACAAACGAACATCTTTTATGCTATTTTTTGTGCTTTAAATATTGGAAAAAAAAATAAATAAATATTTCCTTCTGAAATTTATTATTCCACACTTGTCAGTTTTATTAAATAACTTCATAACATTCAAAACGTGACATTATTTCGTGTCTCTATTTTTTTACGGGAAATCTTTTTAGGATTTTTTTAGATATTCTTATGTTTGCTATTTCTAATCTACGTAGAGCAAATATTTTTCTTTTTCAATTGAATTGATTTCAGATTTAGTAAAGGGCATATGATTGTTATTTGCTTGAATAAATGTTTGGAATAAAATTTAAGTTATCGGTATATCCTAAGAGGTGATATTTAAATGATTGAGCAAATAATAGATAAGTTTAAGGTAAATTTTGTTTTTTATTTCCTGTCATAAGTAAACAATACAAAACCAAAGGACAATAAAAAGATGTAAACATACTTCCGATTTAGTTTATTTTTAGAGGGCCTGATACTAAAAATTATAATACTGTCACGTTTTTCTTAACTTACTTCGAATTGGCCTTAATCTCAATTCGATAAACGCAATTCCCAAATCTCTTCCGTGTTCGATCACTGATTAGTAAGCAAAAACACCAGGTTTTATTAACTTTAAGTCTTCAACTCCTTGATTGCTCCACAACAACAACAAACAATATTCCTAACTAGAATATTCTTTCAACAGCTTCAGAAACTCCAACGGTTGATTGTAGAAATTTCCAGTTCATAGTTGGTTTTAGGTACACGATACAGGGTTTCGATTATAATTAATTTAATTCTACCTAAGAATACCTGCTTAAATACTAAACTCCGTACACTATAAAAATCTACCTTATATTCTAGCCTTCTCTTTACGGAATTTTCCATAAAACAAAATGAGAAATAATTTTTTTTACTGTCACATAACTGTTAATACAACAACAATTTTATTCATTTAATTCAATTGTTGTTGTATTTTGTTTTGTTGATAATCATCACTCAATAATTATGGTTATGAAGATTATATAGATAGGGTGTTTAATTTATGTTGAATTGAATTGATGTTGTATTTCGATATAATTTGGTTAGAACCGCAACAATACCCTCCAACCGTAACAATGCCCTCCAGGATGTAAATCTCCTTCGTATAAGGCCAATCTTTCCTTGCTCAAACTATGCACTTTAAAAAAATTGTAAAATAAGTTTTATTTTTCATTTTATCCATACTACTTATATGTCAAGATTCAGGAAAATCAAAAATGGTCAAGTTCAAATCTCGACTTCTTCACCTGCGTAGATCACGTTTATCATCAGTAACATACAATAATTCATAATTATCATCATCCAAAGAGAATCAACTTATTTTTGTTGCCATAGTTGTACAATTTGTTTGAAAAAATAACAAAATAACAAATGCTACTTTATAGCCGGCGTAGTATAAAATAAAAATGGCGTTACTTTTGCAGCCGCAGTCAAAAAAGTAAGACTTTAACTAACTCCCTAGCGGTAGTAAATTTAAACTTTACAGCCGTTTGCCGAAAAACGTTTATTCTGGTTGATTACGATATTTTGAGTTTAATTAATGAAAATTCACATAACGAAAAATATGATTAAAGCTCAAACTCACTTCATCACTTCATCGTTCCACAATAGTCAATGGAAATATAGAATATAATGGATTATAGCAGCAAAAACAAATGTTTTCAAATTATTTTGTGATAATAAATTACAAGATATTCTTGATATTTTCTTAGTGACTACCGATGACAACAACCATGACGACGAATTCGTTTTGCTTCGGAGTTAACATGATAAGGTTTTTTTTTTTTTTTTTTTTTTTTTTTTTCCTTTATCTCCATTTAGGAGCATAGGGCGTCTACTAGGCTGGACCATCTGACTCTGTTCGGGGCAATCGCTTTCAGTTCACCCCATGTCTTGCCGATTTGTTTTGCTTCAGCTAGCACCGTTTTCTTCCACGTCATGGGTGGTCTTCCAACTCTCCTTTTACCTTGTGGATTCCACTCTAGGGACATCCTTGTTATATCTTTAGCTGGTTTCCTCAGTGTATGTCCTATCCATCTCCATTTCCTTTGTTTTATCTCGGACTCAATGTCTAACTGCTCTGTCTGTCGTAGAAGTTCCTGGTTACTGATGGTTTTCGGCCAGAAGCATTTGATCAGTCTTCTCAGGCATTTGTTCACAAACACCTGTAGTTGATTTGTGATCTTCTTTGTGTGTTTCCACGTTTCACACCCATATAGCAGTACTGACTTGACACATGCATTGAACATTCGTAGCTTTGTCTTTCTTGACAGGACGGATGCATTCCAGATCTTGTGAAGCATATTGAACGTATTTCTAGCTTTGTTAATACGCTGACTGATATCTTCTTCAGTCCCGCCTGTTTTTGCTACAGTACAACCAAGGTACACAAATTTGTCGACTTCATCCACTTGTGTATTGTTGATGGTAATTGGTGTTATCGTTTTGGTGTTCAATCTCATAGACTTTGTTTTCCTGATGTTAATGTTGAGACCGACTTCATGTGCAAGGGCTGATAGCTTATGTATTTTCTGCTGCATGTCCGTATGTGTGTGTGTAAGTAGACAGATGTCATCTGCGTAGTCTAGATCATTGAGCCGGCTTGTTGTGTTCCATTGGATTCCATTTGGACTTGCATCATCGAGCTTTCTCATGATACTATCTAGTACTATCAGGAATAGTAGCGGGGATAGTACACAGCCTTGTCTCACTCCTCGGTGGTTGTAGTATTTATCACTTTGCTGTCCTTTGTATTGTATTCTGTTTCCAGCATCCCGATACATTTCTTTGATTAGATCAACTATTTTCTTCGGGACGCCCATTTCACAAAGTGTCTTCCATATCGCGCTTCTGTTAATTGCGTCGAAGGCGCGTTCGAAGTCCACGAAGAGGAGATACAATGGTGAATTCCATTCGTTTGATTGCTCTATGATGATACGGATTGTGTTGATATGATCGGTACAGCTTCTTCCTGGTCTAAAGCCAGCTTGTTCATTTCTTAGTTTCATGTTAATTGATGGGGATATTCTTTCGAGAATGATCATCGCTAGTATTTTCATTATTGTGTTGAGCAGAGATATACCTCTCCAATTTTTGCATTCTCTAAGATCACCTTTCTTTGGGATTGTTATGGTTAAACCTTCTTTCCATTTGGTTGGTATTTTTCCTTCGTTCCATACATCAGCTAATAGTGGTGTTAGAGCTTCTGCTGTTGTGTTTACATCTGCTTTGAGTAATTCTGCTGATATATTATCTGTACCAGCAGATTTGTTATTCTTGAGTTTCTGTATGGCATCTCTAACTTCCCGTTCCGTTGGTGGATGGGTGCTGATAGTTTCGTTATAGTTGTCATCCGGAGACTGCAAGTTATTTTCATGTTGGTGGCAGTTGTCTTCGAAGTACTCTTTCCATCTATTTAGCTGCTGTTCATGTGTTGTGAGGGTTTGACCAGATTCATCCTTTATTGGTGGAGTGTTTGTATATTTGTTGGTGACCTTTCTCACGCATTTGTGTAGTGTGCGCATATTTCTATTAGCTGCTGCTGTTTCTGCAGTCTTGAGAATGCTTTCTGTATATCTTCTGCGATCATTCCTTGCCATCTTTTTAACTTGTTTTGCTGTACTTTCATATTTGCTGCGGATCTCGGTTGTGTTCTGGTGACACAATTGCAACTTGAGCTGACGACGCTCTTCAATTGTCTTCCAGGTATCATCGCTAATCCATGGTTTCCGTGATTTGTCTTGGTATCCAAGCACATCTGTAGCAGTTTTGACGTAAGCTTCTTTAACTTGTTCCCATTTTTCATCAATACTGGTGGTTTCGTTGTTTGGTAGATTGAGCTGGAGCGATTCTTTGAAGATGTTATTTGTATTTTTGTCGCTCAATCTGTTGATGTTAAATTTCCTCTGACATGACTTGTTGTGTTTTACAGCGGCTGGTTTAATTTTGAATGTTGCAATTACCAGTTGATGGTCGCTGTGTATGTCTGCTCCTCGCTTTGCTCTGACGTCTTGTAGTGAGGATAGAAACTTCTTATTCACCAGTACGTGATCAATTTGATTCTTGGTTCTTCCATTTGGTGATGTCCAAGTGTATTTATGTATGTTCTTGTGTGGGAACTTGCTGCCTCCTATGAATAGTTGATTTGTGACACAACAATCGATGAGCCTATCTCCATTATTGTTACGTGTTGATTCTAATGCATTCTTGCCCATGACTGATTCCATTCCGGTGTTGTCGGTTCCAATTTTGGCATTGAAATCACCTTGTATTATTTTGATGTCATTTCGGTGTGCACTAGCCAGTGTTGCTTGGAGCTGTTCGTAGAATTCATCTTTTGTCGCATCATCAGCTTCTTCGGTAGGTGCATAGCACTGTATGATCGTTGTATTTCTAATTTTCGATTGGAATCTTGCTGTTATTATTCTGCTACTGATTGGTTTCCATTCGAGAAGTGCTTTCTTTGCGTTTGGTGTTGTTAATATTGCTACGCCTTGTTCGTGTGTGTTGGATTTACCAGAGAACATCATGTAATTTCCTTCGCTTGTTGTTAGCTCTCCGCTGTTTTTCCATCTTACTTCACTGAGTCCTAGTATCTCGATGTTATATTCTTTCATTACTTTCTCAACTTGTGCTAACCGCGATGTTTCTATCAGAGTTCTGACATTCCAGTTTCCTACTCGTGTCCGGGTACGATAGCTAAGGGTCGATATTTGATTATTCCGGTTTGATTGGTTTTGTTTCTTTCTAGTGTACGTTTCTTTAATCATTTGAATTTCGGATTCACCTTTCGGATTAACGGGTGATTGGGCCATCGAATCCTAGCCAGTTTCCAGGGCTGCTGGATAAGGTATACTGGCATACCGTGGGCGAGATATTCCTGCTTCAATGTGCTACAATCATATTTCCATATTTTTTTTTCTGATTAAGTTCCCAAGCGGTCACCCGTTTAAGTTGGAACCCTTCCCAGTGTTGCTTAACTTCCTTGTAAGTGATGTTGTTGACTTATCCACTTCTCCATCTCGCCCACTAACATGATAAGGTAACTTATATTTATATATAATATATATATGTTGTTTTTATAAACAATTAAACGATTTATTCCTTTATTAGAACTTTGTTTTTTCTACGCAAAACACATCCGCCATCAGGAAAATTTAAGGAATTGCGTGCCTTGAGATTAAATTTCCGACTAGCGACAGTCTGTGAGTTCGATTATGCCTTTCCTCAACCCACCACAAATGCTAAATTGTACGCAAAATTTTCACAAGAAAACGGATTCAAAAGAGCAAATAATGAGAATTTCTGGCGAACCCAAAGTCTAAGGAACGAGGACCATTACCCACACCACATCAAATATAATTATTGCATTTAAAATTAAAATATTTCATTCACCCCATCATTTGTAATTGATCCAACTCTTCATGTTTCTTCTTTATTAGCAAACCATAGTTAATAACATATAAATTAGTTCAATAAAACAACCAATCGTTGCACCAATGGTACGGGCGATTGTTGAACAAGAACAACAGTGCAATGTAATAAAAAAATGTTGCGCCAAAGCCACAGGCTATTGTTAAACAATATAAATAATGCAATATAATAAAAATCGTGGCAATATAACAAAAAAAAATATTTCGCGTTTAGGCAGCTTTGAATTTCGATTAATAATTTCAAATAATATTTATGGAACTAACTAAAAAATTTTACAATCAATTTAACTAAACACATTTCACTAATTTAATTTAACTAAAAATACAAACTTGTCTAAAAAAAATTAAAATTTAAGCTAATCATAAACGAATTATAAAAATATTTAGGAATCACTCAACACTTCTTAGAGTAAAAAAAATTAAACAATATTTTTTTCACGCTCTGTAAGCGTCTCAGTTTAGTTATTTAAAAAAAAACTCTCGTACAAGTATAAATGTAAAAAAAAATCAACAAAAATCCAAAAACAAATTAAACGAAATTAAAAACTTATTGTTCCATCATGGAACAGAATGGATGGTGTACACCGATAGCCTCTGATCGATTAAACCAACATATCATCGCAGAGTTCAGAAATTATCTGAAAGATAACTGATTCGTAATAACATTTACTAATAGTAATAAAAATGATTACGTGAAACTTTAAAAACTAATAATTTAATTCACAAAATATATATTTCAAAAAATAATTAGTCCATCAATCAAACAAGTTCAACTATTCAGATTTTGATTTCATTTCCGTAATATGTAATTAACATAATTCAAACCCTAATTTGTTTTTCTTAATTTAACACTAAAAGTTCATGCGATCTCTTAGGGAATAATTTGAAACAAATTTTATTATCGATTAATAATTTTGTTTTGTTAAAATAAATCGTAAATCTTTGTTATATTACATCAACAATTAATTCTCAATAGGATTAACAGAATAAATTTTATAAAACTTTTTTAATTAAAAACCAATCATTAAACTTCAAAAATATCATTTAGTTGGAATGAGGGTGAGCGTTGCTTCATTAAAGTAAAATTAATTTATTCAATCTTAAAGATTTTAAAATACGTTCATTTAATTTAATTGGTTATTTTACTTTAATTATAAAATTGATTGAACTTATTTATAAGTCATTTTATCTGAGTTTGAAATATAACTGAAAGATTGTCTTGTTGGCTCTATTGTTGGCTAACAAAATACCAAACCCAGACTACTGAATCGGAACCTGGAACGAACGCAGTCTGAGCGCTCCTGATGGTCTCAAAAGTTTATAGATAGAGGCGGAGAGGTATAGAACAGATAACAATGCTCTCCAAAAAATTAGACAGCCAAAAATTTCAATACTATAGTGGTAATTCTTCTCGAAGAGAATTTGGTTCTAGTTTTCTTGTGGGTCCACGCTTACAAGAAACCGTGCTGAAATTTTTCCTGGTCAATGTGGGAATGCCACCCACGGGTACAAAGAACACCAACTAGGGCAAGGACCGTCGACAAAAATTTACTTTCTACTTAGCGCTGGAAGAGATTATTCATTATTGTTAGTTTGTTAGCTTGTTAGTTTGTTAGTTTGTTAGCTTGTTAGTTTGTTAGTTTGTTAGTTTGTTTGTTTGTTAGCTTGCTATTTTGCTAGCTTACTAGCTTGTTAGTTTGTTAGTTTGCTAGTTTGTTAGTTTGTTAGGTTGTTGGTTTGTTAGTTTGTTAGTTTGTTAGTTTGCTAGTTTGTTAGTTTGCTTGTTTGCTAGTTTGTTAGTTTGCTAGTTTGTTAGTTTGTTAGTTCGTTAGTTTGTTAGTTTGTTAGTTTGCTAGTTTGTTAGTTTGTTAGTTTGTTAGTTTGTTAGTTTGTTACTTTGTTAGTTTGTTAGTTTGTTAGTTTGTTAGTTTGTTAGTTTGTTAGTTTGTTATTTTGTTAGTTTGTCAGTTTCCTAGTTTGCTAGTTTGTTAGTTCTTTAGTTTGTTAGTTTGTTAGTTTGCTAGTTTGTTAGTTTGTTAGTTTGTAAGTTTGTTAGTTTGTTAGTTTGTTAGTTTGTTAGTTTGTTAGTTTGTTGGTTTGTTAGTTTACCAGTTTGCTAGTTTGTTAGTTTATTAGTTTGTTAGATTGTTAGTTTTTTGGTTTGTTGGTTTGTTAGTTTGTTAGTTTGCTATTTTTATTTTTGTTATGATATTAGTTTCTTTATTTGTTTGTTTGTTTCTTTAGTTTTTTTAATTGATTAACTTTTGCTAAAATTTTTTTTAATTAAATTTTCTGTGCATACATGGATGTATATATATATATATATATATATATATATATATATATATATATATATATATATGTATATATATATATATATATATATATATATATATATATATATATATATATATATATATATATATATATATTATATATATATATATATATATATATATATATATATATATATATATATATATATATATATATATATATATATATATATATATATATTTTTTATTCGCTAGACTTAAATTTTGTACGATTTGAATATTATCTACGATTTTTGTAAGCAAATTAACTTAAATATCTACGAGAATTTGAATTTTTCAACTCGAAAGCTTGTTTTTTTTCTGTATTAACTGTACAGTAAGTATGTTCATAATAAACTTTCACCGTTTTACATGCTCGCCGTCTCAAGCGCATTCTTTATAAGAACTTCTAAAGATCTAACCAAAAAATTAGGCATTTTATTGAGGGAAAAACCTTCGTCTTCAATTGTTAAGTACTCCCTAGCAAAAGTTGTATGAGATAAGATGAAAGATAGTGTATGTGTTTGTGTAAGTCTAGTTTTTCAAGAACTGAAAACCAAAGGGTGTCTGGAAGCTCAATTCTCTAGAGGAGATTTCACAAAATTAATGACAACTTCTCAACAAATATTTATTTCAATATAAATCAAATAATTCGATTATAGTTTAACGATACCAAAGAAGATACAACTGTCAAAGCAAATAAATAAACAATTCCAATCAATCAATTTCCCTAAACGTGAAAAGGATATTCGAAACAAATTCAAATAAAATTTCATAAAGGTATTTTAAAACATCATATGTAATCCAAACATATATCCTAAATCAACATTATTTAAATTTTCCGTCCATTGTAATACAAACTGCTATTTTCTCCGTTTTGAAACCAAAGTTGTTTGTAGCGTATCAGTTTATTAATTCAACTCTCGTTTCCAAGCTATTTATTTTGGTATCATCAATAAAGTATCGATATATTTTTGTTGTCTTTTTACTATGATATAGCATAATAAAGTTAAGTTTCTCTTCGACGATTTAATCGAGTTAATACTACTTTTTGGTGAAACATAAAACCAAAAACTTTCAACTTTTATTTATATTGGCTTAAAAAGGAGAAATTTTATGATGCATTATTAAGAAGAGCAATACTTCTTTGGATCACCAACCAATTTCAAGACAATATTATGTAAATTTTATGAAACAATAAAAAAAGTAAAACTATTTTTATATATTTTGAATATATCATTACGATAGCAAACTCAAAATTTTCTTGTCATCTTATTTAAATAAGTCATATTGTAAAGAGGAAAGAATATGTTATAAGAAAAATAAGAGCAATTGGTATACGTTTTTTGGTTTTCCCATTTTCCGGTTAATAATTTAATTTGTTAAATGAATTTGAATGAGAAGTCTCCAAGTTTTAAATTAAAAATAAAAACGATATTGGAGCTATATACCCAGCAATCATCACTTAAGCCAGGGATTCACATATAACAGAAACAGAATTTCATGCAAATTTGACATCAAAAAATTCTGTTGCTGTAAAATTTGTATGGAGTTTTGTTTCTGGTTCTGTTTTATGTGATTTTCAGTCTTTATCCGTCTTGTATTAAATCACACTCGTATATATTGCAAAATATTAGTTAAAACATGAATAGTAGATTCTTTTATGAGCTTAGAATGAAGGCCTTCACGAGGATGAAGTTTCCCGAAACGAGCGTAGCGAGTGAAGGGAATCATCCGAGTGAAGAATTGCCATCATTCTAAGCGAATACAAGATGCTATTTTATCCACGACTGTAAAATATTTCGTTTAATTTCCCGTTTTCATGCAAAAGTTTGTATCGCCATATTGAAATAAAAACATCAAAGATAGCGAAAAACAAAACAAGTTTGTTGTTTAATTTGTTAGAGGAATATTTAATAAACTATAGAGCTGTTAAAGAAATTTAATCAAATTCACTAGTTGTGGAATGAATACAATTACAATGGAAGACATACGCATGGAAAGCATATATTCTTTAGTAGTCGTGGATAAACAATCTTATCACACAATTCAAAATATACAACAATATTTGAATGTGAGGTAAACGAATTGTTCCACCATTCACCGACTCTAATGCTTAGAATATATAAATTCGTTAATATTAAACTTAACGCATAGATGGAAAATTATTTATTAAACGTTACACATCACTCACGATCGATAAAACTTCATATAAACAGTAACAACGTTTATATATCATTTAATCGACTTTATGGTTTGTTTGTTTCAATTTTTGTATTAAATGAAATTCATGTTAATTTGTGATTTGTTGCTTTTAGTGTTTAACTATGTATTTTACGGTTTCAAAAACGTTTACGTAAACGTTTTTAAAATATCCTGTATTTGTTTTTATGAAGAAGAGATGATACATGATTTATGTACTGAGCCTGAAAATAATTTGTTTTTTTATTAAAATACATTTTATGTTTGTTTATTTATGTTATAAACGTGCACGTTAAAATGCAATTAACAAATATATCAAAGTGTAATTGAACTTTTGGAGAGTGTGAAATGGAGGAAAGAAACAATTTTGGCTAATGGACAATTTAAACGTTATTCGATATACAAGTTTTTTCATAAATTGATTTTGGAATAAGATATATTATGTAACGAGCATATAAATATATAAATGCCCTTCGAGTATAAAGGTCACACGGTTAATATTAAACTAATATATTTAAATTTATTTTTATATAAAATTATGTGCAAAAGAAATTTTTTTAGTGAATGTAATAAAAACAAACGCAAACAAAACGGGCACTTTGAATACTTAATTTTAGAATTTAAAAAAAATTTATTATGTTTTTCTAATTTTTTTTGATTGCCTTGTTTCAAGTCGGCTTACCTGTATTTAAATTTATTTTTCCATTGTATAAAAAAAATTTGGAATTTTCTACACATAAGTCGTATATTTAAATTTTTTGATTCCTGATTTTTTCTTTTTTAAATTGTTTCATAAAAAAGGTGACAAAATGAACACATCATTTACAAATGGAATCACACATATGCTTCTCTCGGTATGAAAATGTTTGCCAGGTTTAATGAATCATTGTATGATATAAAAATGTAACTATCATAAAATTGTATTGAATGAATTAAATTATGACGAAACTAAATGTGATAATATTGATATAATATTGGGTTTGATAATATTTTATAATAACAGTAATGTGTATGCAACAATTTATAATAATGCAAGCTATATATATGGGTCATTCTTTTACAAACCGAACACCTTTCTGACCGATACATATTTGATTTGCCTAAAATTTTTTTTATGGGTTTTTTACGAGTTCGAGGATTTTTTTTTTTGGAAAATATAGCGGTTCCAAATTTCAAGAATTTCGTAATTTTTGGCTTGCCGAGTTATTTTCAAATATTCATTACTTCGAATCTATTAAAGATAGAAACCTCTAGTTTGTTTTATTTTAAAGTTAAAAGATGCTAGTTTACAAAAAAAATTAATATTAATAAAAGTTATTAGCAAATTCCTATTGTTATAATCAAATAAAATGTTCAAATTGATCTTTAGTCACTACCCACCCACGAAATGAGTTTTCAGTATGACCATCGTACTCTACGTTTCATTTCCTATAAAAAAGTATTTTTAATCAATGGAAAAATGCTTTTTACTGCAAGAAATAAATTAGTTTATCGAGCGCGGGACGACAAAAATTCCATATATGGCTTTCTTTTACATACCGAACAGATTAGAACAAAATATGACTAAGACATGTTTGATTCTACATAAATAAAAAGATATACGATAATGATTCGTAACTTCGGTTCTGGTAGAGAACCTTTTTGTCTGTTTTATTTTAAAGTTTAAAGATAGAAATTAAAAAATAATTTGTTATATATAAAAATTGTTAACAAATTCCTATTGTTATAAGCAAATAAAATGTTAAAATCAATTTTTATCATTATCTAACAAAAATAAAGAGTGTTTAGTATGACCATCGTATTCTACGTTCAATTTTCAATTGGAAACGTATATTTAATTAATGGAGAAATGCGTTTTACTGTTACAAATAAGTTAAGTTTTCCAGCGCCGGACGACAAAAATTTATAAAATTTCCGCGTCCGATAAATTTATTTCAAAATATTATAATTAATTTTTAGGTCACCATATTATGCTTCTAAATTTTAAACATTCAATAAATAATTTAATTATATTATTTAGCTCATTACCTTTTAAACAAGTATAAAATCACGAAATTCGGTTAAGTTAATCAAAAGATATATGTGAATTATTAAATAATGTTCTTTACAGGCAAATGCAAATTTCAAGACCTTTTAACAGTTTATAACTAAAATTTTTTGAACTGCTTCTTAAAAAATTAGTTTTTGCATCCAAATTTTGAGAACACTAATGAATTAACAAAAAACCGTAGAAGTTCGACTTTTAAAAATTTTTCTCGATAAACTACATTGTCAGGAATGCATTGATTGATACTCATATTCTGACACTTCCCATAATAATTATTTTTCTTAAGTGGCTCTGCAAATATTTTTGACGGCAAATAATTTTTAGGTAGATTTCATATAAAAATCTACCTATTGCAATGGGCTTCATCTCGGAATTTCGGAAAAATTTTTGTGCCAAACGACTTTATATGATAAGCGGAGACAAAAAAACAAAAAAAAAAAAAAAATTTATATATATATATATATATATATATATATATATATATATATATATATATATATATATATATATATATATATATATATATATATATATATAAACGATATGAGATATAACGAAAACGACCGGCACTCTCACGGTCGTATTTGTTGAGATAGATCAAAAATTTTCTGTACTTGTGTGTTTTAATAATATCTTGGACAAGTTCGTGAATCAGCAAAATCCGACACGTGGTTAAGAAACTAGAGGCTTTTTTCTGAAAAAAATTGATTTTTTAAAACCGTTATAACGGCCGTTTGGATACTAATATTTCAAAAAATTTAACAAATTTAGAATTTTTGGAATCTTTTTTATCAATTTGTTTCAAAACTAGACCTCTGCAGTTAGAGGTTCCTGAGTGAGCGGCTCCAACAAAAAAGTTTGCAAAAAAAAATTTTTTTTTTAAACAACCGGCACTCTCACGGTCGCATTTATAAGGCCAGATCAAAAAACCTTTTCTAAAAATGTGCGTTTTGTTAATATCTTGGACAAGTTCGTAAATCAGCCCAATTCAACACATGGTTAAGAAACTAGAGGCTTTATACAAGAAAAAAACTCTGTTTTTTAGATCCGTTATAACGGCCGTTTGGATTCTAATATTTTTAAAAACTTCATAAATTTAGAATCTTTGAAACCTTTTCAATCAGTTTCTTTAAAAAAAAGACCTCTGCAGTTGGAGGTTTCTGAGTGAACGGCTCCAACAAAAAAGCTTGTAAAACACAAAATGCGTTTGAATCAACCGGCGCTCTCACGGTTGCATTTGTGGAGCCAGATCAAAAAACCTCTCTTAAAAATGTGTGTTTTATTAATATCTTGGATAAGTTCGTAAATCAGAAAAACCTGACGCATGGTTAAGAAACTATAGGCTTTATACTAGAAAAAAAAGTGTTTTTTTTAATCCGTTATAACGGCCGTTTGGATACTAATATTTTTAAAATCTTCATAAATTTAGAATTTGTGGAAACATTTTAATCCGTTTCTTATAAATATAAACCTCTGCAGTTAGAGGTTTTTGACTTGTTGGCTTCAACAAAAAAGTTTGCAACAATCCCCAACCACAATTTCCAAAAACATTATAACAGTCAATGTCAACCTTATAACAGTCAAAAAATAAAAGATTTGAATAGAAGAAATTAATTTTTATTTCTTAGAAATAAACTATTTTGATATTTTGCAGTAATTGCACGACATATGATATAGAGCAGTTTTGTGTCATAAATTATCACACACATGTTCTGTGGTAGATTTGATATTTGTTTGTTGCAAAATTGGATAGATATAATTTTGCTTGTAGGTAGCTAATTTTCTTTTTAAAATTTGTTCGATATCTGTTTGAAATTAGTTTGTTTTGTTTAAACTAATCTGATACATCAGATTCTACTGGCACACAAAACTGTCTGATCTCGAAATCTACCTATTTCTAGCGGATATACGTGCCGCTTGGACTTTTTTATTAATATAATATTGTACTTAATTAATTTTAGTAAATTTTGTTTATTTTTAGAAATGCACTGTTAAGTTAAACTGAAAATTTGAAGAAATTCTTAAAATAAAGAAAATTTTGTTCTAAAACTTTTTCTATTTTTGAATAAATGTTATAAGTGTGTTCTAAATAAATGTTATTTTAGTTAAAATATAAATATTTTCTTTGGCAACTTTTATTTTAAAATGTCACTGGAAGCAATAAGGCCTTTTCGAAAAATTGATCCCGTATTCAGAAATTTCCATTAAAACTTTTTTGTTGTAATTCTGAAAAAAAAAAGTTAGTACTAAAAAAGTTAGGCAATCACAAAATAAAGTGAGCTTGATTACACTTTTTTTTCATATCATTAAACGTTTTTGAGATATAAGTATTTATAGCTGATAAATCTCGAATCTTGTTTTACTATATGTAAAAACGCTAGCTCTTGGAGGCACCAATTGGCCCAATTTCTTGAGTGGATATTCAGTATGGACCAATAAACGAATTAAGCCCTGAGCACAAAAGAAAAATCAACATGTTGATTTTGGGTCGGTCTAATATATAAGCTATCTCTGTATTCAAAATCAAATGTTATTTTTAAAATTTTAGTTGTACAAACCAGAGATGGAAACTAAAGTTTTTTTCAGTTGGTTCGGTTTTGGTATAATAACAAATTTTTATTATGGTTTTTGGTTTGGTTTCACTAAATTATATTAATTTATGATTTGTTCTAATCTTCTGGCAACGTATTTTATGTTTAATATACTTCGCAGCCCAAAACTAAAAACAATGTCCTAACAATCACAGTCTAAAGTCTTTGAATCTTAGAGCCTTGGCATCAATCTGTCACTTCATATTTTATATATTTGTAATTACACAGGGAAATTGGTTGAACTAAGAATTGCACTGGTTTATATTATTATTGCAATTGAAATTTGTTTAATTAGTTAAATTGATTGATTGAAGTTACGAAATCCCGGTAGCTAAAGACTGAACGCTGAAGTTGATGCATCTGAGTTGTTGCTGAACAGTAAAATCTACCATCTCGAAGCATAAATCTTACAACGCTTGAAACCTCCACTTTTTCTTTAAAAATGTATTTTGGAATTTTACACCTCACCATTTTTTGTATAATTTTGAACAATGACGTTTTCTCTATGTTTTATTGCCCCGATTAACTACGACCCTATTTAATCGAAAATCTTGAAACATATTTGGAATGATAGAAAAATGAGTAGGTTTTTAATGAAAAATATAGAAAAGTGGCAGATACTCATAACTATATTTATTAAAAGGGTGGGAATGATAAGTGACAAAAAAGTGACACAAAAAATGGTCCATACCCCCTCTTGAATTTCGAGCTCAATTAACAGAAAAATTTGAAAAAATTCACAGAGACAGGAAGCTTAATAAACTCTGAACGAAAATTATAGCGAAGTCTTAAATAATTATATTTTTATGCTTTTAAGGGATTGGGGTGCGGTAGGGTGAAAAAAAACTTTTTTTGACCCAAGCGAGTGGGCTTGGTGCCATTACTTAATTTAAGAAACATTGCAATATTTTTTAGAATTTTGCGATGCACAGTTTTTTAGTTATTGTTTAAAAAGTTTTATTTTAAGTATATGTAAACCAACCACCACCACTCTAAATTTTGACTCTGATATATAGAAAAAATATTCTGAATTTAAACCATTAAAAAGCTGGCTGAATATTTCTTTAGTTAACATAAACAGCTATGGATAAGATTTAACCTCAAGTAACAATTTTTGTGTCATTTTTGATCAATGTAGATGTGATTGGCATTTACTATTGACGTCTACGATTAAATATTTATTCTGTTATGCGTTCATAGTCTGGCGATATAATTTACAACATAACTTTATGTCATTTATTTTTGATATTGTGTTCTTTTACATTCACAGAACCCTTGGCGAGCGAATTTTATTCATACTTGTCCGACTTTTTAAACCTTTGTGTATTGAACGCTCCCGAGACTATTGATTCGGGCAAAGCATTTCATTTGTACGATGTACGGACAAAGAAATCCCATTGCAGTCTGCCGGTCACTATTACAGTGAGTGATTTTAACAGTTTACTGTTTGCACAAACCAATTGACGTGTAAAATGGTAAAAGAATATGATTGAGGCATGATTGAGGCATGATGGAATGGATTTCATCCCAGCACTGCTGGTGACGATATTTATAAAAAACAACGAGATCCAGCTTCAGTGCGACGATCTTGTAGGAAATCAAGATTTGATGTTAAATTTCGATCACCCACAATTCACATAGCAAAGGAGCTAGAATGTAAGCCGATGCAGCGTTTTAAGCTTGATAACAATACAGGGGCAAATAAAGGACTTATAAATGTAGAATAAGTTATACGGAGCGAAATATTTTTTACATCTATTGAGGAGGTTTTTTGGACCTGCATTTTACCTCCGCCATTATATGATCGTTTCATAGTAGATCATCGAAAATTGTAACTCCCAATAAACGAACGTTTTCACATTCGTCTAATTGTTCGTCAAACTTGGTTTTTGATCTGAAAAAATAAATGCTGCGTTTTGGTGGAGGCAAAATTAACCAAATTTTTGTCACCCAAATTGGCGATTTTTTAGAGGTTATCGTTTACATAGTGTTCCCTAACCTGTTGTGATATGTAATGGAACGCCGAGTCATTAAACGTAATTGTTGACAAATTTTTTGGCTATGGTAGCAGCGGACGTATCAGACATAGTAAAAGCGTCTGGCCATCGAGTGAATCGATCAACGCAAGTTAAAATATAGAAATATCCATTAGAAGGAGGAACCGGTCCTACGATATCTATATAGATGTGTTCGAATCGACTTTGTGAAATTTTGAATTATTAGGTTGGACTTTTTGTATGCTGTTGAACATTAGAGCGTTGGAAAGATAAACAAGATTCCAGTGATTAATATCTATAAACAAAAGATATTAATTATTTAACAAAATCTTGTTTATCTTGCCAAAGAGCTTGGCCAAAAATATCGCACTGTAATTTACGTGTACCGTTGACAACTGGATGTGAAAAGTTGTGTAAAGCGATGAAAATCGTTTTACGTAATGTTTCTGATGTTTCTGTTATGAATAGACGATTGTTACCCGTTGATGTTTGGCATACTATTTTGAAATCTGGAAGTTTTTCTAATTTCAGAAGTTTCTCTAATTTTATTGGAACTGAAAATAGCCAATAGCTCTAGTTTCATTGAAATAAAAAAAAATTAAATAAATAATAAAAAAAATCGAAGTGAGTCTTGACTGATGCAGTTTCGTTGTCGGATGTATGAGATAATGCATCCGCCGCTGTGTTGTCCTTACATTGCACATTTTGGATGTCAGCAGTTAATTGACATATGAGTAGTAAGAGTGCCTTGTAGTAAGAGTGCCTTGGATTAAGTTCCGTTTTAGATTGAATTGCGCGTGTGAAAGGCTTATTGTCAATATACCCGAAGTGTTTAATGCTAGATAAATTGCGAGAAGCTCTCTATAGAATGCAGAATATCTAATTTCAGCGTCTGAAAGTTTCTTCGAAAAGAAGCCCACCAAGCGAGCATACCGCAAAAGTTTTTGACTTATGCTATCGATATGCGAACGTTTTGCTGCTGTTATTGCAGATAACGTTCTGCTGTTATTGCAGATAACGAATGATGCCTTTATATACCGGTACCATAATATGCGACCGATGTTCTGCTACTGTTATGATCCTAATATGCTACCGTGTTGTGTAACCAAGTTAATTGCTGTTTTAGATAAGTTAATTGCTGTTTTAGATTTCGCGGAGTTCTAATTATAAAAACATTAAAGAATGCTGTAGCTTTTAACAAATATAAATTCTGTTGTAGAAATAGAAAGTGTAAAAAAAACCTATTGAAAAAACCCCCTGTTGTATGGCAAGCTCTTGCCAATGCACCCCAATGCACCCCAAAAGCTAATATACTGTTTCTCATATTTACTGAAACCTATAACCAACGTTTCATGAAATTCGATGTGCAGTTGTAGGCTACAATAAACACTTTAAAAAAATTTTTTAACCAGAAGTGATAAACGGTTCGCAGGACTAAAATATTTCAATGTGATAAGGTTAAGTACGTACCTTTAAGCCTGATACAATAATGTACCAGGCTGTTCAAGAACTGTGCGTGTTGTTGTTTTTCTCTAGTTTGCATTAAAAACCCTTATTGCCGTCGCCAATGATGTGTTGCGCTTTCTGGTTTCTATTAATCATCAAAAATAAATAAAATTGGTTCTAATTGTTTGTAATGTTTATTATATTTGTTACAACACTTGAAACTTCATATATTATACTTTAATACACAATATTGATTTTAAATTGCGAGATTCAATCTTAGTTAGCTCGAACTGAAAAGTGAATGAATTACTTTTTTTAATTTAACATTAGCATCAATCAAAAATAGAAATCTTTTGCAGAGTTGGTTCATTTGTTGAACAAATTATTTAATTAATTGTTTAGCGCTGTAATGTGACTTTTATCGATAAATGTTTAGAAGGTAGGTGTCACGAGTAAATGATCGTTTATATGTTTATAGATATTGATTGGTTAAATTTTAATTTAACCTCTCCAATTTCTATAAAAAGTTTAAATCCACAAAAATTTTCATAAGAATATACTTATATAATGTAGTTAACCGATGAACTTAAAGCACTATTTTTGTGTCCCGTTAGTTGGAGCGATACCCATACTAAAACATTCGTTTGTTTCAACATTATAAAAACATTCTAAAAAGGAACTAGGTAGAAATTTAATTATATCACTTCTATCGCAAGTTGAATGACACTACACAGTATACACATACTATATACCGTAGCAGATTGTATACAGATTATTTTGGATCGGTTAAAAAAAATTAGGTTTGATCTTAAACAAAATAACCCCTTGGCAAAATATTATTATCAATATTTCTTCTAAAACCTATTCCGAGTGTAACATGAAATATATGTAAATGAGTTTAAATTTTAAAAACTTTTTCAAGTTAACTGATTTCATTTTGCCTTGGAAATGACAGACATCGTTTAATTTTCCCTCTTAAGTTAATAAAATTAAAAAGTTTGTGAAAATTTCATTTTATCGTATTATCAAGAAAACAAAAATAAAAATGAAAACAAGAGAAAATTAAAAAAAGAAAATAATAAAGGGTTAAAGAGTTTATGATAAATTTAATAAAACTCTGATAGTAACTTTCTAAATGATTGACTTAATTCGATGGATTATAAATTAAGAGAGTATTGACAAGATATTCTGTAATCCTTTATTGACAATCAAGAAATATTTATTTAGAATCTAAGAAAAGCAAAACAGCTGTATTTAAAGATGAATAATAAACAAAGATGAAAAATTCAGATTAATGTTGTTTTTGTTGACTATTTAGCGCCTGTTTATTTTTATTGTTGTTGGTATGATTACAAAGAACTTTACTTTAGATCTAGTGAACAATTATTTATCACAAAAAATTACGTTCAGCAACAAAATGTATAATCAATTTGTATCTAGGTTAAGAAATAAAACTGGAAAGATTATTTATTAAACAAACAAAGTTTACATATGGATATTTTAATAATGTAATTAATTAATTTAACTTACACAAACAAAACCATCTATTTTTTCCAAATTGTTCTAAATTCGCAGAAAAAATTTTGTTTTCAAATTAGAGATAAGATATATGATCTAGCTAGCGGAACAAAAAAATTATTATTTCTGTATCACTGAAAAATAAAACACCATGTTGTTTGTTATTGTTAACGAAATTACTTTTTCAAATGTTCGCTTTGACTACGTGTCAAAAAGCTTTTTCTATGATCATTTTGCTAGATTTTGACTGTCACAGCAATTACATAAAAGCCGTATTTTATTTGCCAAATTACACTAACAATTTCATGTATCCAAATCGAAATCTGACAAAACAGTTGGCTTTGAAAAGTCAGAATTGTATTTAGTTCGCGTATTCAGCACGTTATTCGCTACCCGTCCTTTTTTATTTCTGAAAGTGGTGTTGAATTTCGAAATAAGTTATGACAATTTGACTTTATAGTCCAAGAGCTAGTGAACCTTTTGGGTAACGGTCGTTCTGTAAGGCTAGAATTTTTTTAGTGATGATTCATGAAATGTGAAGTATGGAAACCACAACCTGGCAGGCACCAGCCATGCACGTCATCATCCCCTATATGTGTGAAAGTGTAAAAAAAATTTAAAACAGAAAACTTCCTCCTGTAAGCTTGAAATTTTTAAATGATTTAGCTCACTTATAGTAGAGTACAAAATAAAATTGACAGGCGATTTTCAGGTGCACAAGTATCTGCCAGGCGAATCGAAAGGTGTTACAACCTGTGGGCCGGCCGTGACAACCGACGAAATCTAGAAAACCGCTAAACGGATTTCAAAAATTTTTGTTTCTAAAAATAAGTTTACTCAATGGAAAGAGCAAACAGGAGAATGTGTTCGATAACTGTACCGAAAATGTGTCAAAAAATCGTCAAGTGTGTCAAAACAAGGAAATTTCCATATTTTTGGCTTAAAAAACGTTCATTTTAAGTGATTCCGGATATAAACACTGAATTTGAAGAAATCTTGATGGTCGGGAGTGGTATGTGATACCAAAAACTAGATTATTGCATTATAAGTTCCTCAAAAAATTTTTTCAAGTCTGTCAAAAGAAAGATTTTTATTTATTTTTTTACCCAAATTTTCGGAAAAAAATAAAATTAATTATTTGTACAACCTGAAATTTTATTATTATTATTGAGAATTATGGCATAATAAGTTTGTCAAAAAATGTTGTCAAGTGTGTCAAAAGAAAGATTTTTGTTTAATTTTTTACCCAATTTTTCGGAAAAAAATAAAATTAATTATTTGTACGACCTGAAATTTTATTATTATTATTGAGAATTATGGTGCCATAAAGTTTGTCAAAAAAATGTTATCAAGTGTGTCAAAAGAAAGATTTTTATTTATTTTTTTACCCAATTTTTCGGAAAAAAATAAAATTAATTATTTGTGCGACTTGAAATTTTATTATTATTATTGTGAATTTTGGCATTCTAAGTTTCTCAAAAAAATGTTGTCAAGTGTGTCAAACAAAAATTTTTATTTATTTTTTTACCCATTTTTTCGGAAAAAAAATAAAATTAATTAAATGTACGACCTGAAATTTTATTATTATTATTGAGAATTATGGCATCATAAGTTTGTCAAAAAAATGTTGTCAAGTGTGTCAAAAGAAAGATTTTTATTTTCTTTTTTACCCAATTTTTCGGAAAAAAAATAAAATTAATTATTTGTACGACCCGAAGTTTTATTATTATTATTGAGAATTATGGCTTGTAAGTTTGTCAAAAAAATGTTGTCAAGTGAGTCAAAAGAAAGATATTTATTTATTTTTTTACCCAATTTTTTCCGGAAAAAATAAAATTAATTATTTGTATGGCCTGAAATTTTATTATTTATTGTGAATTATGGCATTATAAGTTTGTCAAAAAAATGTTGTCAAGTGTGTCAAAAGAAAGATTTTTATTTATTTTTTTACCCAATTTTTCGGAAAAAAATTAAATTAATTATTTGTACGACCTGAAATTTTATTATTATTATTGTGAATTATGGCATAATAAGTTTGTCAAAAAAATTTTGTCAAGTGTGTCAAAAGAAAGATTTTTATTTAATATTTAACCTAATTTTTTTGGAAAAAAAATAAAATTAATTATTTGTATGGCATGAAATTTTATTATTATTATTGACAATTATGGCATAATAAGTTTATCAAAAAAATGTTGTCAAGTGTGTCAAAAGAAAGATTTTTATTTACCTTTTTACCCAATTTTTCGGAAAAAAATAAAATTAATTATTTGTACGACCTGAAATTTTATTATTATTATTGAGAATTATGGCATCATAAGTTTGTCAAAAAAATGTTGTCAAGTGTGTGAAAAGAAAGATATTTATTTATTGTTTTACCCAATTTTTCCGGGAAAAATAAAATTAATTATTTGTTTGACCTGCAATTTTATTATTTATTGTGAATTATGGCATTATAAGTTTGTCAAAAAATGTTGTCAAGTGTGTCAAAAGAAAGATTTTTATTTATTTTTTACCCAATTTTTCGGAAAAAAGATAAATTAATTATTTGTACGACCTGAAATTTTATTATTATTATTGAGAATTATGGCATAATAAGTTTGTCAAGTGTGTCAAAAGAAAGATTTTCATTCCTTTCTTTAGAAAATAATAAGATTAGTTATTTGTATAAAATGATTATTATTATTGAGAATTTTATTGCATTATAAGTTTGTCAAAAAAAGATTGTCAAGTATTTCCAAAAAATTAGCTGTTTGTATGACGCAAATGTGGCATGGAAATTTTTGAGCTTGTTATAGTTTTTGAAATATTTTTGGAATTTTGAAAAAAATTTGTATTTTTGATTTTGTAATAATTTTTGCAATATTTTTAGAATTTTGGAAAAAGTTTTAAGTTTTGGTTGTGTTTTAATTTTTGCAATATTTTTGCAATTTTAAAAGAAATATGAATTTTTGATTTTGTAAAATTTTCTCGGAACGCTAAGTGGAGAGGTTTTTGAGTAGTTTGCTGATTGTATCATATTTTCACTGAACTATGTTAATTTATGATCTGTTATGATTTTCCTGCAACGTATTGATGTTTCGTGTTAATTTTGTAATAAATTTCTACACAGAGATAAAAAAAATACGTGCACTTTAACAAAGGGGTTTGTTTGATCGCTACCCAAAACTAAAAACAAACAATGTCCTCATAAAAGTTTTATGCCGAAAACTATATCAAAATCCTTAACCAAAACCGAATTCTTGATATCTCAGAGCTTGAGATTTCAGCCCTTCCATTAATACTACATTATGATGCTAGAACGTAAAGCTAAGGTATCTCTGTTTAGAAATTTATTACAAAATTAACACGAAACATCAAAACGTTGCCGGAAAATCATAACAGAACCTATATTATCATAATTTTGTGAAAAGATAATACAATCAGCAAACTACTCAAACACCTCTCCATTTAGCGTTGCGAGAAATATTACAAAATCAAAAATTAATTTTTTCTTCAAGATTCCAATAATATTGCAAAAATTAATTAAAATCAAACTTTTTTCAAAATTCTAAATATATTCCAAAAATTAAAACAAAATCAAATATTTAAACTTTTTCTAAATTCTAATAATATTCCAAAAATTCTTAAAAATTCAACAATTGAAACTTTTTCCAAAATTCTACAAATATTGCAAAAATTATAATAATATCAAAAAATTAAAACTTTTTCAAAAAATTTCAAAAATATTGCAAAAATTATTACAAAATCAAAAATACAAACTTTTTTCAATATCCAAAAAATATTTCAAAAACCATAAAAAGTTCAAAAATTTTCCATGCCGCATTTTCGTAATACAGACTGTTAAATTTTTTGACAAACTTATAATGCCATAATTCACAATAATAATAATAAAATTTTCATTTCATACAAATAATTAATTTATCTTTTTTCCGAAAAATTAGGTAAAAAAATAAATAAAAATCTTTCTTTTGACACGCTTGACAACATTTTTTTGACAAACTTATAATGCAATAATTCACAATAATAATAATAAAATTTCAGGTCGTACAAATAATTAATTTTGTTATTTTCCGAAAAATTGGGTAAAAAAATAAATAAAAATCTTTCTTTTGACACACTTGACAACATTTTTTTGACAAACTTTTGATGCCCTTATTCTCAGTAATAATAATAAAATTTCAGGTCGTACAAATAATTAATTTTATTTTTTTCCGAAAAATTGGGTAAACAATTAAATAAAAATCTTTCTTTTGACACCCTTGACAAAACTTTTTGAGGAACTTATAATGCAATAATCTAGTTTTTGGTATCACATATCACTCCCGACCATCAAGATTTCTTCAAATTCAGTGTTTATATCCGGAATCACTTAAAATGAACGTTTTTTAAGCCAAAAATATGGAAATTTCCTTGTTTTGACACACTTGACGATTTTTTGACACACTTCCGGTACAGTTATCGAGCACATCGTCCTTTCAGCTCTTTCCATTGAGTAAACTTATTTTTAGAAACAAAAATTTTTGAAATCCGTCAGCGGATTTCTAGATTTTGTCGGTTGTGACGGCCGGCCCACAGGTTGTAACACCTTTCGATTCGCCTGGCAGATACTTGTGCACCTGAAAATCGCCTGTCAATTTTATTTTGTACTCTACTATAAGTGAGCTAAATCATATAAAATTTTCAAGCTTACAGGAGGAAGTTTTTTGTTTTAAATTTTTTTTACACTTTCAAACATGACGTGCACGGCTGATGCCTGCCAGGTTGTGGTTTACGTACTTCACATTTCATGAATTATCACAAAAAAAAATTCTAGCCTTACAGAACGACCGTTACCCAAAAGGTTTACTAGCTCTCAGTCTATTAGTATTTATAAATAAAATTGAAAGCATAATAAGTAAAAGATTAAGGAATGTAAGTATATTATCACGCAAAACTATTAAATTATAACGATAATAAAAAATTAAATAAATAAGTTTGCTGATTTTTATATTTTTTATTTACTTTCTGAAGAAGTACTACCAACCTCCAGAAAACACTTGATACCCAAATCGAATTCTATAGTAAATTTTAGGCGTGTTTTATTTGCCAAATTACACTAACAATTATACATGTATCCAATTCCAAAATGTCAAAACTCACAAATTGTTGGTTTTGAAAATCTGGAATAGCGGTTTAGTTCGCATGTTCATCATCAACTGCGCACCGTTTCAATTTTTTACATCTATAGGTTGCCACTATGTGGAATTTTGTTTATATTTTTTCTAATTCGGCATTTGTGATTTGACATTTGTTGATTGTTTTGATGCTAATAAATATGCAAGTCCATTGAGAAATCTCATGGATCAGGATTTTGACATTTACATTTGATTTGTTGACATTTACAATTTATATTTTCTGTACAAATTCTACCAACCTCTAGAAAACAAGATGTGTACAAATCCAATTCTTTCGTTCGTTTTATTTGCAATCTGTTTTTTGACAGTTCAATACGAACTACGGTTGGGCAAATAAAACACCGCTTTTATCTGAAAATTGCATTTTGACAGTTCACTGCGAATTCCGATTAGGCAAATAAAATACTACTATTATCACTGTCACAACAACACATAAACAGCTTTTAAGATCAAGGTACGGTACATATGCGTTCTCAAGTATACTCAATTGTTGAATGCTTTTTATAATTGGATCAACATTTTCTTTTATTGTTTTTCAAATTTTGAATATTAAGACAATAAAGTTTATCATATAATAAAATATGACATATGCCAATATTTCATGATAGTATGTGAGAAACAGAAACAAAATAAACAGTTAAATATTTTTTTTTAAATTTGCAAGAACTAGCGTCCTAATAATCCAGCTTGTGACTCACTCCTCAATTCAATTATGTGACGTACTCTAAGATTGCAAATAGAGTAAGGTGTATAGAAACTCATTTCTTTGACAAGCTATAGCACAGAATCACCAAGTAAATAAACGATAATTATAATAAATAAAAAACTTATACGAATTTATTTAAAATATTTCACATTTTCTGCGGAGGTTAAACCAAGCAATATTACTGAATAACACCTAAATAAACATATGAAGATAACAAAAACAGAGTAACATGTAACAAGAAATTGAATAATTTTATCTAATATTAAAATAAAAACTAAAATAAAAACTATACGCAGTCTATGATAGAGTAGATAAATAAATAAAGTAAAAATAATAGATTTCACACCTAGGTGCGAAGTTCTGAAGATCGTGTTATTACGTTTTTTGCTATTTATTGTAAAATTATATTCTAATATATTGTATAGTATAATTGCTATTGTTTTTACTAGTATACAAAAGATTGCGTTGGTCCTAGATTAGTTTAAAGTCAGCGATACAGTTAGTTGAAAATTAACGGTTACAAAAGTTATTAATAATATCGATGGTCTAGCGCACAGATGTGGTAAGTGACATTTAGCAAATTGTTCAGTACAGGCATTTGAAAGTTTACACTTCAATAAAAATTGGAAATGTAAAATATTATGTGGTTGAATTCGATAGAGTTTTATAGTAGTTATCTAGTGTGAATTTTAATTATGTCTTTTTACATGTTAGAACTTAAGAGTTACATGAATAATATTTACTTTTATACAAACCATAAGTACTTACCACAAAACATGTGCAGTACAGTGCAGTACAATAATGCCATCTATTGGATAAAATATTAAAGATGCACATACAAAATTTGTACATTATATGAAAAATGAAATGGAGAATTTTATAGAGTACTTAACTCATTTTCTCAAAAAATGTCACTTACCACATCTGTGCGCTAGACCATCGATATAACAGTGATATGATATTGTTCAAACTTGAACATACATACAAAGAAAAATTTATTGATTTAAACATTAAACATTTATATTATATAGATTATACTTATACTTACCTGATGTTTTTAATTAGTTTGTTTTGTTTTGTTCTGATCTGTCAAATTATGGCAATTCACAATAGCAAAAAATAATTTTGTTGAGTAAATGAATGAATGCAGTCAATATAAACTATTGAGATTGAAAAATGAATGCATTCACTGAATTCTTCGCTTGAAGATATTCGCCTGTCCCTCTATTACTAAAAATTAAAGGTTTCGATAGGAAGCAGAATTATATGCAGAACTTAGAAATGCAAGACACTTCTACCTTTTTGCGATTTTGAGAAGAACATCAAAATTTATTTGCGAGCGATTAATTATTTTGGGATATTGAAAAAACAAAGGAAGAGGTGAATATTTATATTCTTTTTGGTTCATTGGAATTATTTTATGATATTGTGATTTATTAAAAGAAAAGAAAAATATTGAATTTTATAAACTATTATTAACTTTTAAAGATTTTATTGAAATAAATTTTATTATTTTTGCGATTTATTAAACCTTTATTGTATAAAATTATTACAACAAACATTTAATTGAAAAACATTTATTATTTTATTATAAATATTTTTACAACAGACAATTTTACATGGTCCTTCGAGCCGGATACACCGCGTAACTATAGTGAAAAACTCAGTGAATTATAGTGAAGTGAAATAGTTTTAAATATTATAAAAAAATATATATAATATAATTTAATTTAAAATATAAGTAAAAATTCGTGTTAATAATTTTTCAAAATGGCAGACTTCTAAGCAGGCTAAAACAAATTGAAAATTATGCCGCAAATTGAAAACATAAAAGAAAACATCTTGCTATTAAAGGACGAATCAGTTGATTACAAAGCCAATGTGAACCTGTATAGTGATACATCGGAAATTTCAGACGAAGCATTGCGAGGACTTAAGGTTTTAGAAAAAGGATATCAATCACGTGATCCTTTGTTAATTTACATCCTGGTCAATAAGCTGGAACGAAGCACAAAGGAAGCTTGGGCTCAACACAGCTATAAAATGGAGACACCTACTATGGAAAACTTTTTTGATTTCCTCAATCAACAAAGCGATACCTTGAAAAGTTGTGAACCTGTGAAACGAACTTCTCATCGGCGGCCTCAAAATATAAACACAAAGGTAATGCATATGGAAGCAAAGGTTGCAAGTTATCCAAAGTGCAGTCGCAAACATTACCTGCAAAATTGTGACGAGTTTTTGCAACTACCGGTGTATGCAAGAAGAGGCTATGTAGCCGATAACAAACTTTGTTTCATTTGCCTTTTCAAAAACCATCAGTCACAGCATAGTCGGTCTTCATACAGATGCAATATATGTAAAGCCAGATACCACACCAGAACCAGCAAATACAAAAACACCGTTTGGCACACTGAAATCACACCAGGATGTTCTCAACAACAGGAGCCTTACGATGAAACCAAAAGTATTTGTCACGCCAGTTCAACTAAAAAATATTCAGCAAACTTACCTACAACAGTGATTAACTTTAGATGCAGCTAACAAATACTAAAGATGTCGAGTTCTGTTAGACTCGGAGCACAGGCCTCGTCCATCTCAGAATCATGCGCTCGACGGCTGGGACTACCACGAACACATGCCAGAATATTAATAAAGGGAGTTACTCCTGGTCAAACATTTGCATATTTAATATGCAGTGTTCGGCTGTGCATTGTCACGATAATTCACACATTTAAGACCGTCATTTTTCTTATGCAGTGGAACAGTGAGAGGCCTTGTCCATTCAGCAGATAACTCCTTCGACGACTGCTGATTTCTCCATTTAGTTTGTTGATGGCGTGTTTCACTCCGTATAATATTGGGTAAGGTATAAAATTTACTCATTTGACGGATTTTCATGTGGTCTTGGAAATGGGATCGCCATACTGTCAACACATTAGGGTCATTTGTTGTAAATTCGTTGTTTTCATTTCCGATGACTTTGGATCTTCTTTGTCAGATTCCTAGCATTTGCAACACACTATTTCGAATTTCCATTAACCGCATGTTGCAGGTTGATGTTTTTGGTACAGCTCTTCATGTGTTTGCGTTTCAGTTTACGCATTTACTATCATTTTGCACATTTACTATTAGTTTGAAAGCTTCATGTGTGTTAACCATTTTACACGCAATTTTTGTTTGTTTTAACGGAAACGGTCGATAACCATTCGTTGCGTACATTCGGTAGTCGTTTTCCAATTTTCATTTGTGCTGCATACATACTGGTTTGATCGTTTGCCACTGTTCATGAATGTTTAATTATATCTCCGGTGGGATCCTGAGTCGAACTTTAACTACAATTTAAGTAAAAGACATTCTGAAATAAACCTATTTTAGTTTTCTTCATCCTTAGTTGTATTTTAATAAGACACTTTTAGTCTCGGTAAACTTATTAACTTTTATAAAATCTATAAAAATACTATTTAGCATTTAATTAGAATCTCAAAAAACTATTTTCAGACTATTAATTCTCAAAATGCTACTTTACACCTAAATAAGCACCTAAAGCACCTTACTAAGTACTTATTATATTCTAAAAACTTGATAAGTTCTATCAATTCTGTCAACTACAAAATAACCATCTCATTTCAATCTTCAAAAACTATTTACGATCAATTTCGATTCCGGTCATGTACTTAGCTAAAATTAAAAATATAATAGTTTCAGTTTTCCATCGGTCATCATTGGGAAACAGATATGACAACTTTCTATGACTAATAAGTATCAAAATACTTATTAGAACCTAAATATTCTATCTAAAAAAAGTCCAAGCGGCACGTATATCCGCTAGAAATAGGTAGATTTCGAAATCAGTCAGTTTTGTGTGCCAGTAGAATCTGATGTATCAGATTAGTTTAAACAAAACAAACTAATTTCAAACAGATATCGAACAAACTTTAAAAAGGAAATTTGCTACCTACAAGCAAAATTATATCTATCCAATTTTGCAACAAACAAATATCAAATCTACCACAGAACATGTGTGTGACAATTTATGACACAAACCTACTCTATATCATATGTCGTGCAATTACTGCAAAATATCAAAATAGTTTATTTCTAAGAAAAAAAATTAATTTCTTCTATTCAAATCTTTTAGTTTTTTGACTGTTATAAGGTTGACATTGACTGTTATAAGGTTTTTGGAAATTGTAGTTGGGGATTGTTGCAAACTTTTTTGTTGAAGCCAACAAGTCAAAAACCTCTAACTGCAGAGATTTATTTTTATAAGAAACGGATTAAAATGTTTCCACAGATTCTAAATTTATGAAGATTTTAAAAATATTAGTATCCAAACGGCCGTTATAACGGATTAAAAAAACCACTTTTTTTTCTAGTACAAAGCCTATAGTTCCTTAACCATGTATCAGATTTTTCTGATTTATGAAGTTGTCCAAGATATTAATAAAACACACATTTTTAAGAAAGGGTTTTTGATCTGGCTCCACAAATGCAACCGTGAGAGCGCCGGTTGATTCAAACGCATTTTGTGTTTTACAAGCTTTTAAGTTGGAGCCGCTCACTCAGAAACCTCCAACTGCAGAGGTCTTTTTTTTTAAATAAACTGATTAAAAAGGTTTCAAAGATTCTAAATTTTTAAAGTTTTTAAAAATATTAGAATCCAAACGGCCGTTATAACGGATTTAAAAAACAGAGTTTTTTTCTAGTATAAAGCTTCTAGTTTCTTAACCATTTGTTGGATTGGGCAGATTTACGAACTTGTCCAAGATATTAATAAAACGCACATTTTTAGAAAAGGTTTTTTGATCTGGCTTTATAAATGCGACCGTGAGAGTGCCGGTTGTTAAAAAAAAAATTTTTTTTTGCAAATTTTTTTGTTGGAGCCGCTCACTCAGAAATCTTTAGCTGCAGAGGTCTATTTTTAAAACAAATTGATAAAAAAGATTCCAAAAATTCTAAATTTGTTAAATTTTTTGAAATATTAGTATCCAAACGGCCGTTATAACGGTTTAAAAAATCAATTTTTTTCAGAAAAAAGCTTCTAGTTTCTTAACCGCGTATCGGATTTTGCTGATTCACGAACTTCTCCAAGATATTATTAGAACACACAAGTACAGAAAATTTTTTTGATCTACCTCAACAAATGCGACCGTGAGTGTGCCGGTCGTTTTCGTTATATCTCATATCGTTTATATATATATATATATATATATATATATATATATATTATATATTATATATATATATATATATATATATATATATATATATATATATATATATATATATATATATATATATATATATATATATATATATATATATATGTATATATATTAGACTGGTCGTTAAAAACTAAATTTTCCGAGACGCCCCCCAGAAAAATTCTTTGTGGTCAAAAAACCATAACGGCTTTATTTTTTTTTTTTTAAAGTGAAAAGAACACGTGCCGCAAAATCATCGAAGTTTATTTTTTGATAAAATTGTTAATATCTCATCAAATATGCAGATGTCAAAAAAAATTGTATAACCATTTTTGTAGGAAATTTAATTCTCTACAAAAAAGGTCCAAGTCATTTTTTTCCTAAAACCTATATTTCTGATGATATTTTGAAATAAAACTTGAAATTCTTCGAAACCCGTAAAACCAAATGATGAAAATTTCGACGAAAAAGTACTAATTTTGATTTTTTTTTGTCACGATTATTTTTTTATACATTTCATTCTATAGCATAAGAAGAAAATTAGGAGATTTTCGTCATCTTTATTTTTAATGTTTTTTAAAAATTACGAAAACTTACAAGTTCATTTTCAAAATATCATGAGAACTATACGTTTTCGGGAAAAAAATGACATGGACCTTTTTTGTAGAAAATTAAATTTCCTACAAAAATGGTTATGTGATTTTTTTTGACATCTGCATATTTTATGAGATATTTGAAAAAATCTACGAACTTTTCAAAAAATCAACTTCAACGATTTTGCGGCACGTGTTCTTTTGATTTAAAAAAAAAAAAAATAGTGCCGTTGTGGTTTTTTGACCCCAAAGAATTTTTCTAGGGGGCGTCTCGGAAAATTTAGTTTTTAACGACCAGTCTAATATATATATATATATATATATATATATATATATATATATATATATATATATATATATATATATATATATATATATATATATATATATATATATATATATATATATATATATATATATATATATATATATATATATATATATATATATATTTATATATATAAATATATATATATATATATATATATATATATATATATATATATATATATATATATATATATATATATATATATATATATATATATATATACATATATATATATATATATATATATATATATATATATATATATATCTATATATATATATATATATATATATATATATATATATATATAAATATATATATATATATATATATATATATATATATATATATATATATATATATATATATATATATATATATATATATATATATTATATATATATATATATATATATATATATATATATATACATATATATATATATATATATATATATATATATATATATATATATATATATATATATATATATATATATATATATATATATATATATATGTATATATATATATAAATATATATTTTTTTTTTTTTTTTTTTTTTTTTTTAAGGCGTTCATGCTCCATGTAGGAGCGTTGCCAGGTTAATCAGCTTTGAATATTCACCACGGTCATTCGCAACAGCGACATAATTACCATGGCAGTCGATTTTTTTAAGGTCGTTTATTACGTCAGTCTCCCATTGTAGTCGTGGTCTACCTCGCGGTCTACCACTCCCTGGGGTACTAACGTACATTTTTCTAATCATTCCAGACTGTGAATCGGCTCGTAGAACATGCCCAAACCAAGCAATCCTATTAGAAAGGATACAACCTATTATATCAGGACCCTCAAGAAGGTCTCTGATCTCAAAGTTATACCGGGTTCTATACTCTCCATCGTCTGTCTTAAGTGGACCAAAAATGTAGCGTAGGATCTTACGCTCAAATACAGATAAATGCGATTCGTCATTTTGTGTAAGGGTTCACGTTTGTGACCCATACATCACAACCGGTCTAATCAATGTCTTGTATAACTTGAGCTTGGTGTTAGTTGATACATACGGTGATCCAAGGAGAGGTTTAATTGAGTAGAAAGTTCGATTACCTGCAGCGATTCGAGCTTTTATATCTGTAAGTATTCTGTTGTTTGAGTCAAGCATTGATCCCAAATATTTAAAAGATTCAACTCCCTCAATTCGTTCATCGCCGCACATCAAATCTTTCTTCTCAGCCTCTCTTGAAACATTCATATGTTTGGTTTTATGGTAGTTAATTTGCAGACCAATTTTCCTAGCACCATCCTCCAGCGACTTGAAAGTCTCACTCATAACAGCTTCACTTCGGCCGAGGATGACAACATCATCTGTAAGCAATCATCTGTACTGAGTTTTTTGACAAGATATTGTTATTAGTCGGTAGTTTCTTTTGACGGCACACATATTCCAAGGCTAGATTAAAAAGTATAGGAGAGATGGCATCACCTTGTCTTAAACCGGAGTCGACTTTAAAAAAGTATGATATTTCGTTCTCTACTCTTACACAGCATTGAGAGTTCTGTACTGTCATTTTGCATAGTGATACCAGTTTACCAGGAATTCCCATTGACACCAGAGCAGACCATAGAGTCTCTCGTTCGAGAGAGTCGTAGGCCTACCTGAAATCAATGAAAAGTTGGTGCACAGGTATGTTGAACTCTCGACACTTTTCCAAAATCATCCTTATCGAGAAAAGTGCATCGGTGGTACCTCGGCCCCGCCGGAAACCACACTGATATTCTCCAAACAGTTGTTCAGCAAAATGATTGATTTTGGATAGCAAAATGTAGGAAAAGATCTTATATGCTGTGCAGAGTAGGGCGATTCTCTGTAGTTTGCACATTGTAGGCGATTACCTTTTTTATGGATTGGTATCAGCATAGCTTTGTTCCAGTCCTGTGGCATGGTTTCAGTCTTCCAGATCATTTGAACAAGTTCAAACAATCTTGAGGATAGAGTTTCGCCACCATGTACAATCATTTCGGATGTTATATCGTCGATACCAGGTGCTTTATTGCATTTTAATTTTGACAGCGCCGCATCGAATTCCTCTCTGGTGGGTTCTTCTACATGTACCTTTGACGCACGAATAAGCTTAGCTCGTCGCCCGACTTGTTGCTGGTCACTTAAGTTGAGAAGATTCTCAAAATAAGCGGCCCAAGTATCTAAAATATTTTTAAGGTCTACTTGTAGCTCCCCATTTTCGTTTTGAATAGCAGTCGATCTAGTTTGAGGGCCCTTCTTTAAGGTTTTAACCTGTTGAAAGAAGTTACGCGATTGATGTTCCTTATTGAAGCTTTCAATCTCCTCACACTGTCTCTTCCACCATTCTCTCTTCGTTCGTCTACATAGCTTTGTAACGGCTTGTCTTGCCAGTTTATAATTCTCCTTCGTGGACCTGGTATTGCGTCCTTGTAGACACTTCAGATAGCAATCTCTTTTGTATTGAATAGCATCAAGGTATGCTTGATCCATCTATGGCTTCTGGGAGTGGTTCTCTAGTCGTCAAGTATTCCCTCAGCTGCGCTTAAAACAGCATCTTTGAACAAATACCATGACTTATCGAGGTCTCCATTAATGGTTTCTGATTTCTCCAATGTTTCGGCAATATGGATTTGATATCTCTCTTCTGTTTCAGCATTCTTTAATGTTGAGATGTTAAAACGTTTCCGTTGATTGAATTTTGGAATGCCTGGATTTGGGAAGTGGAACCTTATCGTTGCACATACAAGGAAGTGGTCACTTCCAATGTATGCACCTCTAAAGGATCGCACATCCAGAACGCTCGAAAAGAAACGTGTTGTTACTAAACGTGATCAATTTGATTTCGAGTATTTCCATTCGGTGAGACCTAAGTCTGCTTATGAATCGATCGATGCGGAAAGAACGTACTGGCAATTCTCAAATTATTTGATAATGCAAACTCAGTCATTCTCTCACCATTATCATTCGAATTCAAATGCAGGCTGTTAGGACCCACCACATTTCCATAAGAGATATCTCTTCCAACCTGTCCATTAAAGTCACCAAGAACCATAATGAAGTCGCGTGTTGGTATTTGTTTCATAACCTCTTCCAGTGCTATGTAGAAATTATCCTTCTCGTCGACGGTCTTAGCTTCAGTTGGTGCATGCACGGCAATAAGAGAAATATTGTTATATGTACCGCGTACACGTAGGTAGCAGATCCTCTCACTGACCGGGATGAATTTCATCACGGCTTCTTGTATGCGTGCACCAACAAGAAAGCCAGTTCCAAATTCTCTTCGAGAAGGATGACCACTACAGTATAGAGAGTGACTATCCAAATCTTGTTTTCCGATTATCGGCTGTCTAATTTCTTGTAGAGCAATAATATCCATCCTATACCTCTCAGCCTCTGTTTCTAGACTTATAAGAGCATCAGGAGCGCTCAGGCTGCACACGTTCCACGTTCCGATTCGGTAGTCTGGTCCTTTTTCACGTCCAGGTAAAATTCTGTTGTTTTTTCCGGGTCTGTTTTTCTCTTTCTGATAACCAAATTTAACTTATTAGTTTTTTTCCGGGGTTAGGGTGTTAACCTTAGGCCCAACCCAAATTGTCGTGAATGGGTCCGTTCTGCATATTAAGGTCACCAGAAACAACCTTTTTACACGTTTATATAGCGAGCCGCTTGATTCAAGACAGACGCCCGCTCCAAGCCGCCCCTGACATGGAGAACAGACGCTTGAGTCGCATTGGTTGTAGAGCGCCAATTCGCCGTGATGTAGCGTCATTGACTAAGCAGTTTTTACTCTGCTTGTCTCCAATACACCAACCTAATTCTGTCACCATTACCCAGGCAGCACACGGCGTGGACGTCGAATTCGGATTTCGCTACTAATATATATATATATATATATATATATATATATATATATATATATATATATATATATATATATATATATATATATATATATATATATATATATATATATATATATATATATATATATATATATATATATATATATATATATATATATATAAATATATATATATATATATATATATATATATATATATATATATATATATATATATATATATATATATATATATATATATATATATATATATATTATTATTATTATTATTATTATTAATTTATTTGTTTTAAGATTATCTTTTAACAAAGAGTTCAATTTTAACAATCATAATACAGAAATAAAATTAACTACATAAAATATTTATATAATTCTATTTAAAGGTAGTAATTATTCATTATTCAGTATGAAGCTTCTTATTCTTAGAGAGTTGTTGACGAAATTAACGATTCGGAATACATCATCTTTATTTGAGCTTTTAATAAGTTCAATTATTTCTTCCAAAGTTGATGTACGTAGGCATTGTCTTCTTATACCCTCGGTTATGTTGCATTTTAACAGAAGGTGTTGTAAATTGTCAAACCCTTGATTATTACAAATCGTGCAGATTTCTTTATTCTTGAATGTATAGGTTTTGTGGTTGGTATAAATCCTTTCATTGTATTTATTAAGCATTCTGATTTGACATAACGCATTCGTTATATTGACGGGTAGATTCAAGTAGAGGTATTTGTTGTGTTCAGCATTATTCTCACATTTTAATAGTCTGTACCAGTAAAGCGAAGTTGAATTTTCAATTCTTCTGTTGTCTTCTTCTTCTAAGCGGTTCCTGTGATAATTCACCACGGTCTTCCATGTTTCATCATTCTTACACATATTTTGTTCATGCCATATAACACCCAATTCATTAGTGAATATTTTATTTTTCAGTGAATATTTTATTTTTCATGTAATTTACCCAGTTCTTGTTTGTATCCGGTTCTTGTAGTAGTTTGATATAACACAGCTTTATAAAGGAGTCTTCTGGAGCACATAAAAGTTTAACCCACCATGCTAGTCCTCTCTTAATAATAGTCATTTCTGTTGATTCCGTATCGGTTTCTTTCCTTATTGCGTAATTTGGGGTGTTATTTGGTAAAAACAGCAGGTTTTTGAATATTTTTCCATAGGCGGATTCTATTTTACTTGTATCTTCACATCCCCAGACTTCTGATCCATAAAGAAGAACTGATTCGATCATACTTT